>KV441715.1:0-90952 GCA_001644525.1 Phaeosphaeriaceae sp. SRC1lsM3a
GGAGCTTCTTTTAAGCTCTATAATTAGTTCCTTAGAAGTACTCTATTACCTTCACTATTATATAATAATACTATATACTATCTTACCTACTAACTCTCTACTAGAAGGCCTTACCCTTTCTTCTTAAATAACTCCATTTAACCTGTAAGTACGGACTTATCACCCTTGCTGACGCCCCCGGTCGTTACAGAAACGCAGACAACGCGGGACTTGAGCTTATGCGTGGAACTAGCCTGCAAGACAGAGAGCAGGAGTACTGTGAGGAGCTAGTGGGCCAGGTGGTTAACGCCGAACTGGCGCTCGAAGCCATCGATGGTCTTGCCGTAGGCGGTGTTCATGATGCCTAGTGAGGATCTACGGTCAGCGTAAGGAACTCAGTCACTACCGCCGCACACGAAGCGGAAGGGTGGGGGCTGCTTACGATATAGGTAGCCTGTGACTTACCGGCATTATTAATGAGGATGTTGAGCTTGCTGCTCCTCGACAGAACGACTTAGCCGCACTTCGCACAGACTCGAGAGAGTTCATGTCCATCCTTACGACCTCGAGCTTGCCTTTGCCCTGCGATTTGGCGAAGATCACCCGGCGGACCTTCTCGGCCTTCTCAGCGCTGTGGGCGGTAAAGTAGACGTCGGCCTCGTTGGCACGCAGAGCGCGCGCAGTCTCGAGCCCGATGCCATTAGTGCCACCGGTGGTGAGAACAACCTTGCCGGCGTACGTACCGACGAAACAATTATCAATAAGCACCTGGAGAGCGGTGGGTCGTCCGTCGCCGACGCCGTCGGGGGTGTCGTAGGCATCCTTGTAGGGTTCATAGGGTCGGGAGCCATGGTGGCAGTCGTATTTACTAATACATCATGTTGATGGAGTCCGCTTACCAAGCCTTCCGAGGTGGACGCGGACGCGGGAGAGCACACGGGCGACACGGGCGACGCATCAAATCAATCTCGTGCTAATCGAAGGCTTCCGTCGAGTGAATGAAGACACGGACGCAAAAGCGGCACCGGCAGCGGTAACAGCTGGCGAATTTGAGCTGTATCTCCGGAATGTAATGTCCGTCTTGGAGTGAGAAGGAAAATGGGTTTCTATTAACAGCATACATGGCTGATGTCAATCAATGTACATACTACGCCTGCAAGTTTTTTCTATTTAGGCCTAGAGTCTTCAGCTAGTGAATTCGAGCAGATGTGCAAATAGGTCATCAGAGCGGGAGCGGGAGCGGGAGCGGGGTGGGGCCATGGGAGCGTAGGAAAGCTCATCTTGGTACCACTAATGATAAGCCATTCATAGTAAACTATCCTGGAGTATTAAAGACTGTTAGAATACGGGCGGTTTCTTCAAACAAATCGATTTCTCACCTCTTCCCTTCTCTTTGCTTGTCTTAACAAAATTGCCTACTATGCCTCCAATCGGCACGGCGAACAAAGTGTGGCTTATCACCGGCGCGTCATCAGGGCTCGGCTTAGAGATGTCACTGTTTGCTTTACGTGCCGGCCACCGCGTTATAGGCACCGGGAGAAACATTTCTAAAGCCGCGTCAGATCATTCCCAGTTTTCTAAGCTAGGAGGTCAGTGGCTCCAGCTAGATCTGGCTCATCCCAATGCACAAGACACCCTGGAAATGGTGGTGGCAGACGAGGAGAAGCGTGCCAATGAAACCCCAATTCACTGGGTCATCATCAATAATGCCGGAAACACCTTATTGGGAGCAGTCGAAGATATGAGCGAAGAGCAAATATCTGGCTATCTCCAGACAAATTTGTTCGGCGCCATTCGTGTGTGGAAAGCAATGCTTCCGGCTCTGCGACGCCAACGCCAGGGCACATTAATCACAATTTCGTCCATCTGGGGGTTTGTACCTAAATGCGAGCATATGATGTACAGTGCTGTTAAAGCTACCATCGAATCTCTTTCAGAGTCATATGCCAACCTTCTTGCACCTTTTGGCGTGCGAACCCTGATCGTGGAACCTGGAGGGTTTCGCACCAGCTTCCCAGGCAATAATTCTAAGGCGGATGGTGGTGTTACCGAAGATTATAGAGAGAAAATCTCTGAGTGGATGACTGTTGTCGATGACGTGGGGAAAGACCCAAGTATGGTGAATGGAGACCCAAAATTATTTGGCCAGCGAATTCTGGAGGCGGTGGCAGGGTCGGCAGCATTTCAGGAGTTGTGGGCACAACACAACATTGAAAGGCCACTACGAATTCAACTAGGATCGGACTGCTATGCTATCTTTGGGGAGAAGCTGAAGGAGATTCGTTTCGACTATGAAAAGATGGCAGCCATTGCAAAGTCTACGGACGTTACAAACTAAGTTCTGCATAGAGGTACTCGAGTTAGATGAGCACGCCAAAGCGGACAAAAGCGGACAACAGCGACGTGAGCGGGCGGATTTTGTATTTTCACTCGTATGCCCAGCCTATTTAATTCATCCACGTACCTCCAGGCCTTTGCTGTAGATACATTAAGTAGACGTTGAGGTACTGCAGCGTCCAATAGCAGTTGCTTTCGCAGTGAGGCGGTCTTGCATTGCCTTTAAGTGAAGTCGTCACTGCTACCACTTGGAAAGCCCGTCGATTGCTCCTGCAAGAAGGTATTTGAAATAGGGTGTTGCTGTATAATTTTGATGGATGTAGCGTTATTGTCTATATTCACAGCAGCGACAGACCACTAACCCTAACGCAACTAATCAAGATACCAAGTCGCGGATTAGCTTTGTCGTGCTTGCGTAAGGGAAGAATAAAAGTCGTAAGCATCGGAGTCCATCAGTTTCAACGCCCCGTTGCGACCGAGCAAAGCAAGGTACACAACTAAACGGAAGAGAAACCGTTAGCCTAAAACCGGGCAAAGTATATCCATTTCGGTGCAAACTCACGTCCGATAGCCCATTGCTTCCCTATGCATTCTAGTCCCTGGACAACTTGCCTAAACGCATCACTCATCTCCGGCTTATGGTCTTCTTGCAAGAACCACGCGCACTCAGTCGCAGTAAGGTATAGGCAATGCGCCAAGAGCGGGCACTCAGGAGTAAGACGTGACATCTTAGGTACTGCGGAGGAAGCAATATCTTTAATGCCAGCGAGACTCAAGCCCTGCATCTCTGTCCCCAAGGCACTACATTCTTGTGTTATAGTGCCTTGGTTCTCGTTGCAGGCGTACAAGCTGTAAAGTATGTACCGCGCGCATACACACACAGCAAATGCACCCTGCGCTGCCGACCGGAAACTCGATAAAGTCTCACAGTCGAGATTTATTTCTTCAATGGAGGATTGTAGAGCAGACAAGGCATAATGTAGCCCTTTCGCCTCTTGCAAGGTGCCGCTAACGTCTTGCGTGTGTTTCTTCGCCCTTTTGTGCTGTATGACCTTACTGAGCATGTGAGCTGCCTGACACAGCCGTGCAAATAAGCCCACGTTGGTGATGGAGCTGAAGGCTGTCGTGTAGAGTGCTTCGCTTGGTACTAATTCTCCACTATCCCAGTCGTCATCATTGACAGGTAAAAGCTCATCTAAGCCAGGTTCCGGAGTTGCAAATGGCAAGAAACTTTGCTCGACATGAATAAACCTGTCTAACATTAGATGAATCTTCTCATAGTGGCAGGTGTACTACCTTTCAAGAACGAAGACAGACCACCAGGTTCGCCTTTGCTCCTCACGCAAGGTCCAGGTTTCTGCTGGTTTGAAAAGCGGCTGAGTTTGTCGCCTGTAGAGCCCCATAAGTAAGCCTAGACGCGCTGCACGACCAATGGTAAGGTAAGCTGCAGGATAAATAGCATGAGAAAGCTCAAAGGCCGTCAATAATACGAGACATTGGACGAGTTGCAAGCAGACGAAACCCGCTGATTCAACGCTAGAACACAGCGATTTTGTAAGAATGTAAAGGTCGGACTCGGCGGGTTGGTTGCTGGGTGTCATGGTACAAAGCTTCATACACAGAAGAAGAAGCTCATGACAGCTATCATGTTCTGTATGGACTTCGCGCACCTCGTGCATGATGCGTTTCTTGCTGATGATGGGAAGCCATGTGTGGAAGCTGGTGAAGTACCTTTCGCAGAGTGCCAATCTATCAGACTCCAGGTAGTCTGATGCAATGCGCTTTACCGACGATTTTCGACTCGGAGCCAAAGCGTTCGTCATCAAAGGTGATAAATGGTCTTGATCCAAGAAGAACTCGGGCGGGAAAGGGGTTATTGGCCCCTGTATATGATCTCGAACGCCGATTCTTGGTAACAAGGTCTCTGCTATTCGTGGCAATTGACTCTCATAGGACAATTGCTCCAGGTGATGCGGCCTGCCAGCTCCATGCGGACTGATGATATTATCGATTGGCATGGAATCGGAATAGTCGCACTGCTTGCCTAGTCGAACGCACTGTCTCGTGAGCAAAGTTCATTTTGATGAACGCCGCAAAGGGTCCAACATACAAGGGAACAAGCAGGAAGAGTTTTCGCGCATTTTCTTTTTAGGCGTCTGTTATCAATAATCAGCATTCTGGCGTTCTTCCGGTTACGCCGATGCCGTACCGACAAGCCCGACATGCCTGAGAAGCCATGGGTGGGGTTGTAGAAAACATAGCCTAGGAATGAATGAGCTGCTTCAGATTTGCCCTCAAACCGCTTTGGAAAGAAGCAGACATAGGAGCGGACGTCCCGCGGTGCAAACATGGTGGTAGATGCATGTGGAGCGGGGGTTGAGCTACACAAGCGGATCCTAGCCGCTTGAGCCGCTTTTGCCAGTTGGCGCACCCAATCGTACAATCCGACTCGGCTTGTGGGGAGCAAGACTAGGAGCGGATGCAGAGCAGGGTAGGAGCGGGTGCAGGTGCGGACGCTAATCATCAACATCTCGAGACTCGCTACGATGGATTTAGTGCCGCGAGGCGAGGCACGACTCTACAAGAGCCGAGAAAGCCACGATTCGTCCGAGCACTGGAGCAGTCAAGGAATTGAGCTACTTTGCATTTCTAAATAGATGTGCTATCCGTTAGACCATAACATGGGTTAGTACATATTTAAGTGGGATAGGTCCCCCAATATGCTTCTTAGCACACTATCAATACTACATTCCAAACCTGAGCAAGACCTACTCCAACGAGAAGATGGCTACCTCATACAAGATCCAGATTGACCCTGATAATTGTGGTTTAATGGGTTACAAGTGCGATGAAGTTGCTGCTACTAAAGTCTCAGAGCTTCTTCAAAAGGACCTCGTAGTGCGTCGAACCTTCCGCTACTGAACTGCTTATACTGACAATTTATACATCTATAGAATCATCACGTCTTTTTTACAGCCAAAGGATTTCACAACCATGTATGTCTAGTTTCAACGGGTAAATCTCTGTTACAGTTCTGGCTACTCATAATCTTGTAGATGGTTCACCACCTGCTCACCATATACGGGACAGGAGGAAACTCCGAAGCACTGCAAAATGCGTTCGACATGGACTCATCATTCCAAGCCGCAACCGTGACACCCCATTCAGGAGTTTTCGAGGAGCTGCAGAGTAACTGGACCAATGCGCATAAGTATCTCGGTAAAGTCAACCATTACCCTGATTTCCTCAGGTTTTTCCAGAGCGAAGTTGAAAAGAAGGGTTGGCAGCAAGTGGTACTAGAATATCTCCTGGGGGACACCGAAAGCGCTGAAGAGCTGTTCAATCGTAGTTGGAGTAGTACGATCGAACCTACCCCACGTCAGGAATTGACTGTTGAAGCGAATAGAAGGCTAATTGAACGGTCAGGCTTCGCTCACTCCTTAATCCAACTCATGTACGGCATAGAATGGGAGCAACCTGCTATTATCGCCGAAGCCTTAGCACAGGCGGCTATCCACGATGACTATGTCGGAAATTTCCTGTCTAAGGTGGAGAAAGCGGCAGCAGCAGACCCATCCAAGATGAGTTTAACGCTCCCCGAGTTACTCGAACAAGTACACTCCGATGAGGATTTCATCAACAGCGTTCGCCACGATAATCCCAACGCGATTCTAGATGGGGTTGAGGTTTTCTGCCCTGATGAGGCTATAGCGTACCTCAGCCGAATAAAGATTGACCCCGACGATATGGAAGAGAGGGTGGCTGAGAACATTCACACTGCTGCGTATATGGCCTCGGCCTCGGTATTTCATCCTCCCCATCTCCCTAGGTATGACTTTTTTCTGATGTGAGTATCCGTTCTGAGCAGTCTATGCTTTGGGAGCAAGTTGGCAGCAAACTGACTCAAGAAACCAGCCATCATCTCACGCTGGCGCCAATCCTTCTCTTGCTCGGCCCAGCCACCTGGATCCCAGAAACGGTCAAGCATCGTATTCTTGAGTGGAAGAGTCGCTTTGACATTCTTCAATATGTGGCCCGATGGTGTCCTCCACTCCAAATCGAAAGCGTCGCTAATTACACACCACATGACGACTCCCTCGTTGGTAGTACGGAGGAGCTGCTCCCGCGATTCAATAGCAAACCCGATGATGGCCACGTTGTCAAGGTAGCACGGGCTTTGGTTATTGCTCAGCGCAATTCTCAAAAATACCGTGATCGGCCATGGATTCGAATAAAGGATGATGTGACATGGCTAAAAGCTATGTACATTCTCCTCGACAGCACAATCCTGGTTCATTCGGGGTTTCCGTGGGTGCGCTCGGCTGGATGGAATGAGGCCTGGGAGGACTCAGGTTATCCAAAAGGTTTCCAAACCTTGCCTAGGGCTACTATGGCAACATCTTAACACATGCTGCACGCTTGTTTCCAAGTGTAGTCGGGACAAATTAAATCGATTTTTTCCAAACCTAAATATAACTAGGAATATAACTAGACGAAAAGTTCACAACGTAATTCCTGGGCGAGTGGACACCCCTACCGAGTGGACACGTTGTGACAAGACCACACCAAAACAGGACCTTTAACAGCGAATTGCAACACGAGCTTGTATTGGGGTCTCTAGAAAACTTTCCTGAGGACCCCACTAGCCCCTACGCATCCTTTTGACAGGTACGCGAGTTGTGCCCAGGCTCGCCGCAGGTTTTACAGTGCCTTTAAGAGGGACCAGGTTCTTCTGTGCGCACCTTCTCTGACGCCTTCTTCCCATCACTACGTACCCCAAACACTCTTGAAACTACTAAGCGCTGGCCCTCTTCACCTGTAAGTATCCCTTCTGTCTGTATCCGCTTTCTTTCGTGCGATTTACGTTGCGTGGCGGCTTTACTTGTAGCTTGAAGCTCGGCGATTCCCTTTTGCGCCAGCAACATGATCGAAGTCGGATATCGATGTTTTGAAATTGAGAACATACATCCGAAATAGCGCTTGCACATCACCCACTTCACTACGCTTTTGTTAGTCCCGTATGATACATAGAGGAAGGTGTACTTATAAAAAACATCTCGCAGCTATCCTTTCGGATAGCTGGTGACACCGCCTCATAGAACCTGCAAGCACGTACACACATACTTTCACACGACCACTTTGTTGACATCCAACACCCGACAAGATCAGTGCCGTCCCCGTTAGCGTAGCATGGGACCTTGCGATGATAGAAACGGCGATGATCGAGCTACAGTCGCTGATCAGGCGAAGGGCATGCAGAATCACGAAGCCAGCGACGTTGACAGACAGGTCTAAACCTTGAGCCTCGATTTACAAGGTCCCGTCGCCGAGGCTTTCCACTGTCGATCTCCAGCAATTACCCCATCGCCTGACCGGTGACTGCTGTGCTTGAATACCTTTCAACCAAGTGATAGTCCTCAGAATGCCAGCTAACACAGACCTGGGTGGCAATGTCGAGTCTCAGAAGCCTGAAAAGTAGATATGATCCGGAACGAGTATTTCGTTCTGGCCCCAGCAGCCGTATTGTTGCGTGAAGGAGTATGGCCATCGTTTCCACACCTTCACCATGCATCTGCCAAAAAACCTAGGCGTTACAGTACAACGCGTATGCGCCGACTCTCCTCTCAAAGCATTCATACTTGGGTTTTGGTCCGAGTATCCTGCTTCTGTGGTTCGTGACACAACTCTCAGGGACTTGTTTTTGCTTCCTCTTCTCAGCCATGGGGACTTGAAGGGCTTATGTAAGCGGGCAAAGCACATCCAAAAAACCGCAAGGTCGATCGTAGTAGCAAAGAAAAGCCACTCGTTCGAAGGGAAGACGTTCGTCGATGCTGTTTCATGCTGAATATGAATGCTGACGATTAACGCGACTGGCCGGACATCACAGTGAAGTGACTAGTGCATCGAGCCAATGGCTTCGAACACAGGCTTGGTGTTGGGCAAGCGTTGAGTGAGGTTCGATATCTAGTCAGAACAGTCGTCCTTGTTGACGAGCTGCACGGAGTCTTCGTCGGTCTGAAGAGCCCTGCATTAAGTTTGGCCGCATGGTACACACGCCATGTCTCAAATCCTGCAGCGCAAGCCCAAGTCGCGCCCAGAGACATGGAGGCAAAAGGACTGGAGCAAGACCGTCCGCCGGTGGGACAAGACCATACTGAGACGCAATGAGACCTCGCTGGGCTTACGCCTTACTGACGAGTGGATCTCGCGCCAGCCGAAGCTAAACAGAATGGCCTGTCTGTGGTCAGGCTTAGTCAAAGACCAGAACAGTGCTCTTCCTATGTTGAATTCCAATGAGTCTCGGGTGCCACATGGCGACAGGTAATGCTGGCATTTGATATGATGGCTCCCATGCAGCTTGCAGAGACCGAGCTCTTCAAACCAACTCTAGGGAGGACCCACAAGCCAGCTTTGGATGAGTTGATTGGCAGCTCGCGCTAGATATCTCCGCCACAGAACAAGCGATCCCACGTGAAACTGTCCTTGCCGACCAGAGTCTGTTGTACGGATAAGGTGTCGACGTGGCTCTTTTGTGAAAGCTTTGATACCCCAATGGGCACATGTCACCTCATTTCGGGCTCTCGCCCCCATACCTCGAGCTTCCATTAGCACACTATCCGCATCGTGGTCTAGCCGAAACCAAAACATGTAGCATCCAGGGCATTGGAAGATCGGCGACAATTGACCGCGAACTCTTCGCTGTACGTCAAGCGCAAGGCGAATTCCAAAAGATGATTAGGGTTAAGATCCGAGGCTGTCCTTCCTCATGTGCCAATCCCAATGTATACACCAGGACGCGCAAGCCGACATACAAACAACTCATAGAGGCCATGCTGGGAGGCTCGAGTGTGTGTCGACCGCACGAGCACATGAGGCGCGGATGAAACCGCATTTCCAACACTGGAAGACAGGCATCGGTAACTGTAGGGAAAGTTGCATGCATGAGAGAGCAAGCTTTCGTGCTGAGAGGAGAGTTATGCATGAGCGTCCCGCCATATGCGCCATAGTCGGTTGTTGCAATGTTCGATAGAAGGATTGGATCCGGTGCATACGCCAACACAATCTCACGGAGCTTCGATAGAGACAGGACGTTGTGCTGATAGGCTGAAGAGGTTGTTGTGTATTTCCATTTGAGAGAGGAAGGACGCGTCGCGCTCGAGACTGCGTTTTTGCCAAGACTTTACCTAACCCTATTGAGATTAGGAGAGTCGCGAAATCACGTTCCATTTGCGCTTCTCAACATGCTCGGTTCTCAGATTGGGCCCGAGGTCGGTAGACTCTACATTACAACTATAGGCAAGATTTTTCGCAACGCTTTCGAATCGACATGGGAGCTGTTGAGGATGCCGTTGATGCCGCTGCTGGGTTCATCGGTCCTCTCACGAATCTGAATTCTACAACTCGATCTACGCCTGAGGATGAGGCTGGCGCCAGAACGTATCGATTCGTTCTACAAGCGCTTTCACATCTACAAAATATCAACAGCGCTGATTTGAATACGGACCCAAACGCTCCATACGATGCCTCTCTTGCTGGTGTCGTCTACGGCTTACTTGATGTCATCACATTCTATGGTATTTTACCGCATCTCTCCCCAGGAGTGACATTCAGTCAACGTCCACAGTCGGTGCTATCAAATAACGATGTTACTGTCACCGATCGCGATGCATCTCAACTCACTGGTGTCATTAAGGTTCTGGTCCCCATTCTCGAGCAAAAAGGGTCTGGAGTTCAGCCGCTCCTAAGTCAACGAATTCTTCCAGACATCATCTCTGCGCTAGCAGAATTGGCTTTCTCTCCAAGCTATCTTGATCAGAACCAGGAGTTCGCTCCTGTATATGCTCAAGTCATGAGTGACACTCCAACGTCGCGGCTTCTGCCCATCCTCACTACCTTCCTCCAGCAACCGCTCCCAATTTGGCTTAAACCGCTCTTATCGACGCAGCTTGCGATGGTACCTTCGAGACCACGTGGTATACGTCATACAATCGAGTTTTTGTCTCTGTCATATCTAGCCAAAGTCTCCGGATTATCTCAGAATCCACAGGCATCACAATCGGGAGTGCCGCTTCAAGTGGAAGCTGTGACTGAGGCCAGTCGAGTGATCGTACTGCCACCGGCGGGTATAGATCGGGACAGATGGCTGCATCAGCTTGCTCCTCAGTTGTGGTCACTCCTGGATGGCGAGGATGGACCGGAGCTAAGTCGGGCGGCCGGACAAATCATTGCGCAGGGCATCCTCAGTAAAAAAGCAACCGGTGCTCCTGGCACTGTTGGCTGGAGGCTGTTTGCAATGCCCCTACATGACACCGTACACCCGAAAGACGGGAGGCGAAAGTTCCACGGACAAGGGATGGGCTCAGAAGTACTGGTGCGACAGCAGGATCTTGAGACCGCACTCAAGAGACTGTCCGCAATCGTATCATCCTACCTCCATTCCGGTGTACTCAGGAGACTATTGAGCCCTGTGCTATTGCCCATCTGGGAACTGCTGAGTTATGCTAAAGAGCGGCCTGCGCTTGATAAGACATGGTGCCATCTGTCAAGGGGCATACTTTTGCGCTACATGTCCACGGCGTGTGATGCCACTCAAGTTGATACAATCGCTACAAATCTTTTCTGGGGCGCTGACACTGGATGGACTTTCATGCCTGGTTCCCAAGGAGGTATAGAAATTCGTACTTGGCTTCAAGCCGATCAAAACGCTATCTCCACGAACGACATTCTTGCGCGTGTGGCAAGCCTGGATACCCGAGTGAATACGCTGGTAAATTTGCTTGCAGATGCCAACGTCTCGGACACTGTTCTTGGATCGACCTTCGTCCAAGCAACAAAGCGCTGGCTATCTCCCGGATTCACCACTAGCCCCTCGCTCACCGACGAGGTTGACTCGGATCCATTCGCTATGCTCATCAATGCGAAATTGTCGGAGACCATGGCTTTCAGATTTAGAGACAACTTTGCTCGCAGTCCTCAACACGTTATCGAGCTTATGATCCAGTTGTTGGCCAACTTTACGAGCAAGCACAAGATCGAGGTCCACGACGTGACTCAAAGGTCCAAAGTGACTCGACGCCACTTGCTCAATATAGCAACGATGAAGGAAGATCTCGCGACCGGTGTAGAGGACGAATCTGCCGACGAACAGTTGGCTACCTTCGCCATTAGCATCATGAGCACCTTAATCACATCGTCGAGTTTCCAGCAAACACCCACAACGCAGGCAGCACTGGAAGCCGTAATTGCACATCTCGAGTACCTCTGCCAGACACATCCACATCACCCAGTCTCCCTTGTAATCAAGAACTCAGCTGCGAACTTGCTGCACGTCTTGCGGCCTGTCGCCATATCGACGGATGGCACTAAGGTAGATGCAGCCACAGAGCATCGCTCCGAGCTGAAAAGGATCCTTGCAACTCTTGAATCACCTGAGCCACCAGACCGTACCTGGGCACTGAACGCTTTTCGCCGGTTTCTGCGGAAGCAAGAATTCTTTGATGTCGTCGACGTACCATCTACCACACATTTACTGCTCTCTGCTTCGCTCGCCGACCCGGAATCTTATGTTCATATAGCAGCAATACCTGCTCTTACCGATCTAGCCATTCGCGCACCAAGCCCGGTGATCACTGTTCTGGTGGATTCGTTCATCGATGTTGATGAGCGATCCCTGAACGCTATTCAGGGACAACAGTCAGACGATAAGGACCTAGATCTACATCAAGTAATAGACTTCCGTCAACGTGTTGGTGAAGTGTTGAACAACTTTATCCTTTCTCATGATTTCTTCCAATCCACCAGCGAGCCTGCGCTGAAATATAAGTGTCTGAAGCAAATATCTGAGACTTGTCTGGCAGTGGCAAGCCGCCGAGGACAGCGCACCCAGACGCAATCGCATCGCACACAGCGTGATCGCGCAGAGCAGAGAATTCAAGACGAAGCGGAGGCAGCATGGGGAGGACCGATACCGAATTTACTTGATCCCGAAGGCGAAAACATGCAGGAAAAGGTAGATCGTGATGCTCTGCACAAGATTGTACAAGGATGGGAAGACACCGGGTTTGAGGAAGACGTGCGAGTGCGTGCATCTGCTCTGAGCGTGCTGTCCACTGCCATTGAGCATCGGCTCACCTTACTTAGACAAGCCACAATAGATGCCGCACTACAAATGGTTTCGTTGATCCTCAGCATGGAGACGACAGAGCCAAAGGCGATCTTGCGGCGAGCTGCTGTCATGGTAATCATGGGACTTTTACGTGGTCTTGATGGTCTTGTGGGTTTCAGCGGGGAAAATACTGTTGGTTTTGACGTGGTACAACAGACTGAAATCACCAAGGTGCTCAACTGGGTTGCCGTGGAGGATACCGACAATTTGGTACGCGACCACGCTGCAAGCGTGCTGGAGGACTTGGAGACCTGGCGCATGAAGAGCTTGTATCAATTGAGAGGAGAAGCGCTCGAACAGGGCTTGAGGCCTGATTTGAGTCTAGAGCGCGGGCTGCGGGGGTTGGAAGTACAGCCACGATTAGGCAGGGACAGCAAAGATGGAAAGAGAAAGCTGTTCGTAGAGGAGATTGACTAGCTTTGTTTCATGTCCAGCTAGACCAACTGATATTGCCAACAAGACTAACGGTGTATGCTTGTGGCTCTTCAAGTGCATTCCTCTACAGGTGCGACAGATGGTCTCAACTGGTTTGCGAACTACTCAGATGCCTCACGTGCGCCTGGGTGCTTCGCGCGCTCAAACGATGCGCAAAGTTTTGTTCTGCCTCTTGTGTAGCCTGCAATATCTCCGTAGCTGGTTTTAACGTTCCCATGCCGCTCAGCCTCAACCGCTCATGTCCGTGTCCTTGGTCGCTTTTGGTTCCACCTCGTCGGCTTTGCCAATCCACAACACGTTATTGCACCGTATGAGCACCTGACCAAGTGTGCCAGAACTGACTCCGCCGACGAATTCTTCCGTATTAGACAGCTGGATGTTCATATATAGATCCACGGACACAAGTCTGCCTTTGTATTCTGTCTCGCCCCACTTTAAGCGCACGACGATGTCCTTGTCAACTCTGTGGGCTATGGTCAGTCTTGACGATGGGCGGAGCAGGCAACATGTTTGTATTGCAACATACAAGCTCTGGAGTAGTGGTCGAGGGTTGAAGGGCGCGACTGCCTAGGATCTTGTTAGCTTTGCGCGCACGGGTGAGGGCAAGTCTGCGGTAGAGCTTACGGCCATAGTTGCGACTCGAGCTATGGAGATAATAGCAAGATAGTCGGGTAGGCGTGCTGGGCGGCTTCGAGTGTGCTTGTTTGTCTGGCGGTCGCAATGGAGGCGCAGATGAAAGTCGACCGGCGAAAAGTTCCAAAACCTCCGGCGGCCGGTGAGTGGTCGCTGGCGCAGTGTGGGGGATGACACTAGTCTAGCCGGACTACAATCACCAACATGTCGATGCTTGCTCCATCAGAAGCTCGGCGAAAGATCATCTAACGCGGATTCACACCTCTTTTACCGTCATCATGGTGCTCGCGCTAGCCCTCAAGGCCGAGCTCAATGGGTAACTATCTCACTACTACAAGTCTCTCACGTGCCAACCGTTCCCAGCGTCACCGACCTTCGTCCCCAGGACACCGAAGACGCACCCTTTTACTACACATTCAAAGTGCAATGCACGTCATGTCGCGAAACGCACCCAAATTTCGTATCAGTAAGCCGCTTCGAGCAGAACGACATGAGCGGCAGCAGAGGTGAAGCCAACTTTGTCTGGAAGTGCAAGAACTGCAAGGTTACTCTTCTCTTCCTTGGCGTGACCTATGATTGTGGTCTGACAGTCTCCTAGAGAGAACACTCGGCCAATATCAAGGCGGCACCCGCTACATATGAGCAGACCGACCCGCCCAAGACAGTCAACATCCTCGAGTTCGACTGCAGGGGACTTGAATTCACAGAGTTCAAGGCCGACGTGGGTGCAAACTGTGCTAGTTGGCCATTTCAAGTTACACTGACACGTTTGTAGGGCGAGTTCCTAGCAACGGGAGCCGACACCGGCAGCAAGTTCACTGGTATCGATCTCACCGAAGGAGAGTGGTTTGACTATGATGAAAAGGCTGGCGAAGAAGTCAGCATCACAGGCGTTACATGGGAAATCCGGCGCGCATAGTCTTGTGCAGTAACACGCGACCCTATCGACCAAGGCCAGAATATATGTCGTCATACATAAAGTCCTCGTATGCCATGGTGTCTTGACCAAGGCGCAATGACAACACAACCCGCTTAAGCCAATCCTAGCAAGACCATCCGTGACCTTATCCTGCTTGTTGGTCACATCTTCTCTTCGATCGCTTGCGGGTCCGTGTTATTCACATAGATCAATTCTGCGGTCAAACGTCATACCTTCCGGGCTAATCACACGAGCCACGTCTTTGGAAGGTCCATGAGCCACTAATGGAAATATTCTGTATTTGCTACCAACGACAAACTGGGAATCATATTTTTGGCTATTCTCACATGACCCATTGGAGAACCATAGAACCTCTCAACTTACACTCTACATACCTGCGCAACGCAGCAAATGATCAGATCGAGCACTATACGGAGAGTCAGTGGTTGCGGTCCATCCGACACTGAGGGGGCTCACCACAATGATATCCGGAAGAAGATGAAGGAAGAACTGAGCTAAGACCAGGTAACCTCGGTCGAGGGCTCGCCAAGCTCGATGGTATCTGCGGGCTGATCGCGCTTGCCCCAGGTCACCACCGTTGTTGGCTGTCCAAGCTTGAAAGTATTCTCGGGCTTGGGCTTGGGCTTAGCCTTCTCCGCCGCACGTTTGCCCCATGTCACTTCTGTGGATGGTTGTCCAAGCTGAATTGTGTCTTTTGGTTTGGGCTTGGCCTTGTCTGCATCACGTCCCCAAATGATCTCTGTCGATGGCTTTGGAAGGGGATCGATTTGATCGGCCGGCTGGTCATCACGCTTTCCCCATGTCACTTCGGTGGACGGCTTGCCCAGCTCGATTGTGTCAGCGGGCGCTCCAAAGACGAGGTCGCGCTTGCTCCAGGTGACCTCTGTCGACGGCTGTCCGAGCTGGATAGTATCCGCGGGCTTGCCGAACTCGATACCTCTCTTCTTGCCCCAAGTGATCTCGGTCGACGGCTGCGTGACCTCGACCGTGTCCGGCGTAGGCTCATCACGTTTACCCCAGGTCACTTCACTTGATGGCTTGCCAAGCTCAATCGTGTCCGCGGGCGCTCCAAAGACAAGGTCGCGCTTGCCCCATACCACCTCAGTCGATGGCTGTGCAAGCGTAGGGTCATCCTGCTGCTGGGTCTGCTGCTATTACCGGTGAGTAAAATCTCTTCATAGCGAGCGACCTGTGCAGACTTACAACAGGCGCACCGAAGCTGACAGACACCAAGGCACCGACGGCGAGGACTGACACAAATCTGTACTGCATGATCGTTCTCTGGTATCGATAGTTCAAGAAGTGGGTACGATGGTTCGCTTGAGTATGAAGGCGGGTCGATTATGAAGTAGGTTGATATAGCAAGCCGAGGAGCATAACTCGGCCTTCGTTCAAGGACCCGCCTGGTTCATATACTCACGGAACCAGAGATCGACCCCCTCGCCACCCCTCGTCCCTTTTGTCCTACTCAGGTGTTCGAGGCCGTTGATACGGGTGTGCAATTTGGGTAAAGCACCACTTGTCTGCATCCGGCATAGTACATGCGATGCCTGGCCAGCCCTGAACGAGAATACATATTGGGTAGCAAGTGGGTCAACAAGCCGGCGATGTGAGGTGATTAGCAGATACGATGTAGGAGCTGAAGGGAGGCGGCGACGCCACGCTTGGACATATTTCGGCTGGAAGACAGCTGGTACTACAATGCGCGAGGGCTCTCACAGGACCCTCGGTTCTACAGCTTCACGAATCACTTTGAGCTAACGCACTTTCTCAGCACGATCTTACCACTGCTCGCTTCTCCTAACAATCGTTACTGATCAGCCATGCTTTATCTTCGTAGATGCTACATACCTTTGCCGTCGAGCAGGCTGGGCGTTCGACTTCATGCTCAAAGAAGATACGAACCCAATACCTCCAGTCACACGGCATCAGGCATGTACAGCGACCAGCAGCCGATCAGGCGCTTGGATAGACATGGACCGGCCTCGTTCATAGATATCGTTCTAGCCCGACCACTCCATCCACAATATGCTTGTCCGGCATCGAGCGGTCTCCATGCAGACAAATCCTTGCCTTCGCTGTCATGATCAAGCATGCCAACCATGTGCGTATCGCTAGCCCAAGAGAAGAAGCTCTTGAATGACCGAGTATACCCTATCAAATGGAGCCTTCCTTGTTATCACTCATCACAAGTGCCGTCATTCCCTGCACCAGTTGCGTGCTCTCTTGCTTGGATGAGTTGCCGCTGTGATCTCGAGATACGGCAATGACACATGTTAACTCCATGCAAAAGACACGATCGTGTTCGAGACTCGTGTCTGCAGGTTCAATCTGGCTGCCAAAAATTGTGAAGGTGTCAAAATAGGTGCATGAAGAGTACGCATACGGATACTGTCTTCGCATAAGTCTTGAGCGTTTGGTGGCACGAGCACATGAAGACAATCCGACCAGGTCGAAGCCCATCGGATGGCGATTCATCTACCCCTGTCTTTATTGGAGTCTCATATGATCTCCATAGTGCCGCACGCACCTATTTTAGGACACTTCGAAAGCATCTTCTAGTCACCCATTTCCCAAACAAGCAGGCACATCTTAATGAAAGGTTATCGTACCGACGAAATCTCGATGCAACTTCATTGCGCCACATAGATTTCGCGCAGTGTCACAACGTCCCCTGGTCGGAGATTTCAAACGATCTGCAGTTCGACAGGAATAATATGATTAACGTCTCACGCTGAAGATCATAATCAGTACCGAAGCGCTCTGCAAGCCTCCCGTTGCGTCAACGGCCGCCAAATGAATTGAACCCGGACCGCGTCGCAGATGACTCGTCGCCTCGTTTGCAATAAGCAGTCGAAGATGCGGATTGGCCTGCTCAACACTTTAACAAGATGTCACGGATGCACTGCACTGTCACTACACAATTACGAGCGCGAGCACAATTGCTACGGATCACGGCAGGTAGATCGGTCTCGATGTCACAGCGTCGCGATGCTTCCTTCGCGGACAGGTGCGTTCGAGCATCGGCTGATGCAGAGAAGACGCAGCGAAAACAGCGAAGCGAGAGTGCGTATATTGAGGTGCGGTACGGTTAATCTAAATAGATCGATGGAAAGGACGGAATACTTGGCATGTTGCTGGTCGGGTGACATTCAATCTAGGGAGAACGATAAGGACTTTTCTTGGTTGCGGATCGTCATGGTTCCAAACTTCCTCTGGTCGCAAGACATGGTTTCCAATCGTGCGAGACTATTCGGGAAGACGGTGGGACGTCACGTGATATTCTGTGATCCAACGACGTGCAACCTTGGAAGGAAGCATCACTGATGTTGCAAAGTCGACCTCGCCAGGGAAAACACCTCCTGCATGCGTCCGTGCTCACTCATGAGGGTTAAATCGCGACGCGACACGTTTAACTTTCACAAACACATGCATATACATACAACTATCGTACTTCTATATACAGTTACAAGATATTACGAAGTAGTGCCGTCTATGCAAGTGCCACTTAACGCCCGTCTAGCGCTCCGTAGTATACAACGATCTTCACAATTCTAGGTGTCACTAGCATGCTCATCATGCATGATCATCAAGGCTTCGAATCTCTCGGATTCCCCCCAAACTCATGCTCGACCCAAGAGGACCAGGCCTCCTGTTTGTCGATAGTCGTGTCCTTGTTAGAACGCAAGAAGTCGTGCTTCCGGAAATCCGGATCTAGGGCTTCCTGGTCGGAGGAGATATCGAGAGGGTCCAAGTCGTCAAGTAAAAGCTCATCAGTCGCGTTCTCGGAAGGCTTTGTATCGTTCGAATAGCCTGAAACAGCGATCATCAAGTTGTCTGCTGCCCAAGCCGGTGCCAAATTGTCCTTTTTATGTTGCGCCCAGCGTGTCGTCCGCAGAGCGGCTGTAATTATGGCCTTCTGGTCCAATCCTCTTTTGGCGACTTCGTTCAGGACCTGGTTGAAGGCCACTGTGTTGCCCGTCACGGAGCACAGACTGAGCATATGGTGGTATGCCTTTGCAACATAGCTTGGTTTGACCTTGGTTTTGATGCTATTGATTTCTTCCCAAATGTAAGTCCCGGCCTCCCAGTCTGCATGACGAATGCAATTCGCGAGAAGCTTAGTCAATGCAGGAAGGGTGAGCCCCCACCCGTCGATTTTCATCTCGTAATACACGTCCAGAGCACGGTCGAAGCCAGCAAACTTCAAGACTCCATCTATCAGTGCCTCGAAGACCATTGGCGTGGGATATACTTTTTGGAAGACCTTATCATTATGTACCACCTCAAGTCTTCCGGCACTAGCTTCATTGATCGTGACGGTTGGATTTGCGAGCATGAGGGTGTCATGCACGCCTCTCATCTTGGCCACGAAGCGCGTAAATTGTTTCGGCAGGGCCTCATTAGTATAGTAACGGAGAATTTGTGCGCATAACAGCTCATTGGGCCGGATCTTGGCAGGTTCAAGGGCGTGGATGACGTCTTCGACAAGTGCAGTCTGCCGCCATTGCATGAAGCCAGCGATAAGAATGTTGAAGGTGTGGAGGTTAGGAGCAGAAGTCGAGACAAGGAGGTTGTGGCATATCTTGGCAACCACAATCGCCTTTTGTGCATCGTTTCCCTTTGCGCTTTGTTCGAACAGTTGCGTGATGCCGTCGTTTAGCTGGTCGGAAACGTGGTGGAAGTCGCCATCAATGTCTTGACTGTATTTGGGAAGCCCTAGCCGAGCAGATGCTGTACAGATGCTGGTGAAGTGCTCGGCGGGGTGGTCAACTGGGGTTGATTGTAGTCGTGTGAGATCACTTGCAAAGACTGAGCGGGCCTTTTGTGCGTCGGTATCGGATTCGGACATGATGCGTCGAATATGGGGGGACAGGCGGTCGAGGAGCGGTTTGGCGCGCTTTGCGAACCGGGCGAGGCCAACGTGTCTGACCAAGTCTTGGACCAACAAGCCAATGGCTACAGCCTGCACAACCAGCTTCTTGTGTGATTGTCGTCGACGGAGGGCGGACAATCGTAGTACATCGGCGGCCCACAGCGACTGCGGCGGCAAATGGTAAGGCTTGAGAGGTTGGCCTGTACTTGCTGGCAAGAACGGTGCTTGCAATCCAGGGAGTCGTGAGTCGAGGCGCAGAAGGTTCCAGACATCGGCAGAGGCGTGTAGCAGTGATGCGTCGAGCTCGTCGAGGGCGGCATCCCCAGCCATGTCCACGCTGGCGTTATGGCGCGTGCTCCGCCATTGCGCCTCTTCATCTGGACTGGGTGGTGACTGCGGTGCTTCTGAAGCAGGCAGTGGACGTCGCAATGCATCATGTAGCCGGGCGACTGCCTCCTCCCAGGCCGTATTCTTGGGAGACCTTGCTCCTGCGTCCACGCTCAGCGAAGCAGTGAAGACAAGCGCACGCGAGATGGTCACTGCGGGAGTGCCCGCTGACCACAACCCGTACAGCCCTCGCCGTCCAAATATCGTGGCCACACTGGGAACACGTTGGGCGTATCTGCAGGTGCCCGGCGTGACCCGGGACCAGCGCGCCAGCATTGCTATCGGACCATGCTGTCCAGAATATTGAGGGACGGCGAGGGGCCGTACCGCGGGCGGAGGGGCGACACGACGCAGTTTTGCTGCTGCGATGCCTACGTCGGCTGCTGGGTCGGGCGTGAAAGATCGGTCACGGGGCTATGGCTGCACAGAATGGGTGGGACTCTGGCAATTGTCGTCCGTCCCAAGAGCGATAATCACAAGAAATGCTCACCTGAGTAAATCTTGCAGTCAAGTCGCGCTAGTTCACGCTAACCTGGCTGACTAAGTATACAGTCGCCCAAACCCACTCTTCCCCTTCAATCATCTTCGATCATTCCGTTGCAACACCTCTCGCACACTTCTATCAGCTACAGAGCAGTCACTGGCGACGGTATACTTTCACACAAAGACGTGGTCGCATTGCATCTCATACCCGCGGCCCCTGAATTTGGAAAATCTTCCATCTGGACATTGCACACTTCAAATCTAGAAGCAACAACACCAAGATGGTCAAATTTTATCCATCTCTTAACGAGAACCACGTCGAGTTCATCACCGCACAGCCTCTGTTCTTTGTGGCCAGTGCCCCGTGGGCGGGCGAACACATCAATGTCTCCCCTAAAGGCCATCCATCGCGCACCTTCTCGATACTGGGCCCCAAGACTGTGGCGTACCTTGATGCTACCGGCAGCGGTTGCGAAACCATTTCTCACGTTTATGAAAACGGCCGCGTCACAGTCATGTTCTGCTCATTCGGCCCATCGCCACAGATTATGCGGCTATTCTGCACAGGCCGCGTCGTAGAGAAGTGGGATCAGCATTACCAGGAGCTGAGAGCCAAAATGGCGACAGAAAATGGAGACGAGGTGGATGTGACTGGTGCAAGAGCCATCATCGTATTGAAGATCAAAAAGGTGCAGACAAGCTGTGGCTTCGGTGTGCCTATGATGGACACCGGTAAGACCGCTCACAATGAATCGACTGGAGACGCAGTTACAATGGTTGAGCACGGCGAAGGCGCGACCGACCCTGACGGCTGGAAGCCGCGTGAGACCATGGACAATTGGGCACGCAAAATGCTCGAGAAACAAGAGCTTCTCGATTACCAGAAAAGATCAAACCACCAGTCACTGGACGGCCTCCCGGGCATGAAGAGCGCCCAGCGTGCATTGGACCAAAATCTTGCCATCGAGGACACCAAGGCCTGGTTCAGGAAGATCAGTCGGCAACAAGATGCCGTTTGCTTTGGTGTTGGGATCGGAGTTCTGCTCATGATTGTCCTTAGCCTTATCGGAATACTGAGCATACGCCCTGTCTTTCTGTACCATTTTCTGAATTACCAAAGACGGCAAATGGGTGTGCCGGAGGAGTTTTTGGATAAATCTGAACTTTAGTGTAAGGCTGGGGTCGGTATTACGAAAAACAAAACCACTCGTGGATGTACAGCATTCGATCACTATTCGCAATACTAATGCTGAGCAGAATCAAAAGTTCATGTCGAAGTGACCACGTGATTTCGTATCTGCAGCCTCGCTCATACCCCGCTTCTCAGCCGTTCATAATATTTGACCCGATCAACGCTTGCCTATGTCTGCAAGGCGGTCTTTATACTACTTATTCATCCACCAAGGTCTCGATTCGCTATCAGTATCGCACGCAAAACGTGTCCCTCGTACCCTCTCTAATGCGACTCCTGCGGTTCGACGACTGGGGTCAACTCAGCCTGGTCGAATTCACAGGGAATATTCCCCCTTACGCGATCCTATCACATACTTGGGGACCTGATGCTGAGGAAGTTACGTATGAAGACATTATCCATAACACAGGCCATGACAAGATCGGTTATAAGAAAATCCTTTTCTGTGGGAGCCAAGCCTCGAAGGATGGCCTGCAGTACTTCTGGGTCGATACCTGTTGCATTGAGAAGAAGTCAAGCGCCGAATTGACCGAGTCCATTAATTCCATGTTCGAATGGTATAGAAGGGCAGTGGTATGCTATGTAACACTGGAGGATCTTGCCCCAAGCTGTGTGCTCACCAGAGAGCTTGAACGATGTCGCTGGTTCGAGCGAGGGTGGACATTGCAGGAGCTGCTTGCACCGAAGCATGTCCAGTTTTATGACAGTACTTGGATATACATTGGCAGCCGACACTCTCTCGTTGGACTAATCTCAAGGATAACCGGTATAGCCTATGAGTTCGTTACCGATGGCGCTTTAGCTTCTGCATCTGTGGCTACTAAGATGTCGTGGGCTGCACAGCGAGAAACGAAGAGAATTGAAGACCGGGCATATTGTCTTCTTGGCATATTCGATGTGAACATGTCCTTGATATATGGAGAAGGCATGAAGGCGTTTCGACGGCTGCAGGAAGAGATTATCAAACGCAACAACGATCTTACAATTTTTGCATGGGAGGGTTGGAATTATAACAAGTTACCATTGGTCAGCCCCATTGCCACATCGCCTGCTATGTTCAGAGAGAGTTGCGACATCAGTCAGTACACGGCTGATTTTGCAGAATTTTCTATTACAAACAAGGGTCTTTTGCTCTCCAGTGACATCCCTCTACGATCGATGGACACTATTACAGGCGATGGCAGAAGGGTAGTAAGCTATCTTGTCTACCTTGGTATTGGCCAAAGAAGAGCGAGAGGTATATACCTGCGTAAGATAGGGCCTAATCTATTCTGTCGGGACGGTTTCCATAGGCTTATCGACCTCGTGGAAGATGATATAGAGACTCGCACGTACGTAAGTTACCGAAGTACGAATTGAATACATGAGACATCACTAACTTCGTACACCCTGGTCTACAGGAGGTCAAGGAGACATGCATTCTCCTCAATCCTACTGCGGCCTTGGAGGCTGCCCTCAAATATCGAAACCAGGGCATCCACGTACCATTCGACGCCTCGTTTGACCTGCGACACGCCTATCCCCAGATGTTATGGGACGAGACTGACAGAATGTACCTACGACCGAAGCGGTATGTATGGGCGGACTTCCCAATGGTTCTGGTCATGGAGTTCAAATTGACCCTGCACCACGGCACCATCTGGCTGGCGGTCCTTTGTCACCACCTAAGTCATGGACCGGTTCTGAAAATCTTCAGTCAAGACCAGTATCACGAGGAGTTCGACATCATATCTCAAGCACGATACAGACATGAGGGAATCCACGTACATGAGTTAGATCTGCAAGCGCGCAGTACCAGAGCGATGGGAAACACCATTACAGTCAAAGTCGGCGATCAGTACTATCGTATTGCTGTTGCACTTCGTGCGGAGTCATTGCAGACTTTTGTGGGACCCGTAACAGTGTCAACCGTCTACTTTACTATTGATGGTAAGGAATCGCGGGGAATATAGTGTGCCTGAGTATGCCTCATGCTGTCCAAATCATATGCCGAAGAATGTCGCGATATGATGACTCTCTGCTCGAGACAACCCCTGCACAAGTTCAGCATATTCAACACGAGTTGACTTATCGAATATGGCCCATATCGAGATTCACGCGCAAGGATCCTAAAGTCGCCTTGCGCGTTTGCGAAAATGGCCCGGGCTGAGACTACAAGGAGAGAGGGTGCAATACAAGTATATTGTGCCGCATTTGCCTCGTGCATGCGACAAATTAAGCTAAATTTTCAACCAAATTCCACCACTCAGATATCAGTTCTATACCTTCCCTGACACTTCTATAGGCCGACGAACACAATGCCGCAAGACCACAGTTTGTCAATTTATACCTGAAATGTGCCTATGTGGGGTAGCATACAAGTACTGTTTTCGCTTCGCTTAGGGCAAGGGAAAGGTCAGCGATGGTGTCTCGTCTTTCATGGTGGACCTTTAGCATACAAAAGACAGGCCGGACTGTGCTCGTGCGAAAACCCCAGGCACGCCACTTATATCCGCCAAAATGATACGATGTATTAGTTTCGCAATCCTGCTGGTAACTTTTGTGAGATCACATACTGCTCTCGAACGACGTCAAGCATCTTCCATAACGGTTGATCTCTCTAAAACCTATCAGACAATCGATGGCTTTGGCGTGAGCGAGACGTTCCAGCGTGCCAATCAAATAAAAGCGCTGTCTGAACCACTACAAAGATATGCACTAGATCTACTCTGGAACCGCACTTCTGGGGCAGGCTTCTCCATACTTCGCAACGGCATCGGATCCTCACCAGATTCAAGCAGTGACCATATGGTCAGTATACAGCCAAAGAACCCGGGAGGTCCCGATGCAATGCCAAAGTACATATGGGACGGGTACGACAACTCGCAAGTCTGGATTAGTACCGAAGCGGTCAAGACGTATGGTGTCACAACAATATACGCAAACGCTTGGTCGGCGCCTGGATACATGAAGACAAACAACAACGATGCGAATGGGGGATCTTTGTGTGGCGTATCAGGAGCTACTTGCTCAAGTGGCGATTGGAAGCAGGCGTATGCGAATTACCTGGTCCAGTATATCACGTACTATAAAGACCTTGGGGTCAATGTGTCCCATCTAGGTTTCCTGAACGAACCAGATCTGACAACAAGCTATGCGAGTATGCGGAGTAATGGGCAGCAGGCAGGGGACTTTATCAAGGTCCTTAGACCGACGCTAGACAAGGCGAAATACACGGACGTAAAGATCACGTGCTGCGATGCAGAGGGCTGGAGCAGTCAGCAGGGGATGATGAACTCTCTTGGTAGTGTAAGTAGTCTGATAGGTACCATTACCGCCCAGTAAGTCTTCTACCCGGCGTCCTCTTCCACCAGAGGCGATTAATGTGGACTAGCTCCTATACATCCCAACCAAGCGACCCGATCAACACGCCTCATCACGTCTGGCAAACCGAAAACGCCGATTTACAAGGTCCTTGGACTGCCGCCTGGTACTCCAACAATGGCGGAGGCGAAGGTCTCCTGTGGGCGGCCAAGATCTCCGACGCCATCACGCGCGCCAACGCTTCGGCGTATCTATACTGGATCGGCGCGCAAGGCGGCGCCACGAACTCTAAGCTCATTCGCATAGCCGATGACAAGAAGTCTGTGATTCCAAGCAAGCGCCTCTGGGCGTTTGCAAACTGGAGTAGACATGTGCGACCGGGAGCTGTAAGAGTGGGGACGACTGGAGGCCCAAGTGGCGCGAAAATAAGTGCTTTTCGAAATTTGGATGGGACCGTCGTGGTGCAGATCATTCAGAGTGGGACGGGAACAGTGATGGTTGAGGTGAAAACAAATGGGCTTATGGCGGAGGTGGCGAGGGCTTGGATTACAGATAACACGCATGATTGTGCGGAGTGGACTGTATCAGTAGCTGCAGATGGGAGAAGTGCTAGTGCACAGGTTCCGGGTAGGAGTTTCGTGACGATTGTATTGGAACCTTTGGGTTAAAGGTGCTTCAAAGCACTCGCAATAATCGTTCTCGGGACTGCCGAACTGTACCATGCATGACAATTTGGATGTTCAACTGATCTAAATGCTACATCTACGAGCTCGTCGAGTTTGCAGAAGCACAAGGTACACCGATATCCCCTTTGATGTTCTCGCAGACAACAATCGGTTTGCCACCCTTGGGAGACGTGAGATTGATACGCTCAAGATGAATACCGTCACAGGTCGCACCTGGACTGCATGTGAGATCCGCAACGACATTGCCCGACTTGCCACTACTCGATCCATAAATGTTAATGAAGTTGACGTTTGTGATGTTCACTTGGCTCGGGTATTTTGCACACGTCGTTTCGTTGACATTGAAATAGCACTGATCCAACACAATTGGGGCGTCTGTGTTCTCAATGTGTACATCCTTGTACGTTATGTTGTCAATATAACCATATCCAACGTTTGGTCCAGCCCACGCTTTGAGTCGTGCACCGTTCTGGCCATTGATGAGTGTGATGTTCTCGAGCCACGCGTTCGAGATGTAATCCTTGACGCCGGGGTATTGGCCAATGGAGCCCATAGAGACACCGTGGGTGCCGTTACACCACAGGTTCTTGACAAAAATGTTGGTGGTGTTGGGCTTGGGTGAAAAACAGTCGTCTCCGACGTTGACGCGAGTGTTGGTGACCGTTAGACCGTCGACGTTGAGAGAGTCGAAGCCGTCTGTGTTCTTTGGGAGAGACTATATGTATTTAGATAACTGTAGCAAATTGAGGAGTGAAATTGCATACTGAGGCGTTGGTCGACACTGCATCAATGTACACGTTGTCGAAGACGACATTTTTAGTGCGTACGAAGAAGGTTGTCCAACACGGCGAGTCTTTCAGATGAAGCCCAGAAACCTCGATGTTTGTCGCATTGTCTGTCAGGAACAAGATTGGACGTAAATATTTGTTGTTAGGGTCCAGGATTTCAGCACCAGAGAAGCCGTCCCACCAGGCCTGTCCGTTCCCGTTGATGACACCTGAGCCGTAAATCTTAACATTTCTAAGCTAGGTCAGTACAAGAAACCTAACGGGTACTGCGAAGACTCACTTGCCGCCCCACACAGCAAACGTGATACTTTTCTGAAAGTCATAATAATAATTGTTGGCTTGCCAATACTTAATGTCGTTGGTGAACTGATCATCGTGAGCTCGAACACCTTCATCTTAGTTGCTACAAATACCTTGAGCTCGCCATCAATCTTGACATATATGTCATCGAGGAAGGTCAGATCGAGCTTTTTGCCAATGACATAGCTGTGACCCTTCTTCAGATGTACCATACCTCCTTTGTTCGCCTTCTTAATTGCTGACAAGAAGTCATCGCTGATATCATCTTTGTCGTCCTTAGAAGCGCGAATCGTGACCTTCTTTCGGTCCTTTTCTACAGCATTGCCCCAATTATCTTTCTCTTTATGAGCACCTCGAGATGCAAGTGCACCGTATTGGGACAAGCCATTCGACGAGTCAAGAACAACACCTTTCCCGCTAACAGCAGCAGCATAGCCAGGTAGTAACGAGGTAGCAAGGACGAGCAAAGCTGTAAAGGCCTTCATCTTGAGAGTTCACAATCTGCGACAATTGTTGCGGGTCGATATAATTGACATGCTTCATGGACAGACGAGCTTTATACGCTAATTCGTGAGCGCAATCTTCGATTTCCGTTGCCGCGGTCACCCTGAAGTGCGTAGTGCAATTCTTCCGCGGTAGGGCGCCACACAGCCTTTGGCGTCCCTTCTCCATCCTCAGAACATTCGCGGGGACCCCGCAAGATTACCCAAGAGGTCCCTGCGCCTCGAAGAAAGCTTGGGGTAGCTTTGCAATGCTTGTCATTCTTCGCAGATTGCCCGGGATAGCCAGTGCTTGAGGACGATGATTGGCGGGCCGCCATGAGTTGCCTTCTCCACGAATGAGAAATTGGCCGTCTCTCGGAGGCAGGCACAGATGATTGAACACGACAAGTCACATGTCCCACAGGCTGGAACCGGTCTGGAAGTTTGCTTGATGCATGCAGCATCCGAGTTTGGATTCATAGTTGGATTGCGCGCACTGCTCATGCTGCTGTCCAAGAGTACAGCACAAAAGACACTGCAGCCATTGCGAGTTTCTTCTGCCAGCATTGAATTCCATCCCATGCTGTTCTATCTCACTCACCAGCGTGTGTTCGGCCATGACGAATCCAGGCAGATTCCGTATGGTCGAAACGTCGGGCTTGACGGTTATGCGATTGAGGGCAGCCAGAGGTCATGGTTCATGTATCGTGGAGCACGTTCGTCTCAATATGAGAGACCCCTGAGCAAAAACGCCCAGGCCAGGACGAGGTTGAAATAGTCCTCGACGCCAAATCACACAGAGTCAAAGGAGAACAGAGATGAGATCGAACATGCGCATCGTACGAGTGGTCTGTGCGTCGCATGACAACCTCACAAGCAAAGCATCATGTCTTCTGGCCACGTACGTACACTACGATCCATTGAGACAATGAGACCATTAGGCAGCAGGGTCAATCGAGCTTATAGTATAGCCGTGTCATCACGAATGCACTTCAAAGAGTCATGTTACAGCTTCCCGTTAAACCCACCGAGCATGATGCCAACCACCCTTCGTCAATCTCCATCCCGACGCCTTCTTTGGCATATCACAACATAGACTGGGTTGGTGATATGAGTCAGAGCTTGGAGTGAATTTGGCAGTGAGATCATGGGAAGATCTGCACACCAAGTGCAATTCGCGGGTGTGTGCACATATCAGTTGCGCAGACACCGCCAAGCCCCTGCTGCTGCCTGATACACTACATTAACCTCCAAGCAACACCTTTCTTGACATAACAATCTCGCACATCAACCTTCAACTCCCGTTAACTACTCTTGATTTTGACTGCGAGCATAATGTCGTCGGGTAGTGTCTTCTCTGGAGCCTTGCAAGCCATCACAACAACTAAGCTCGAAGAACTCGCTCAGCAGCGTGCAGCGTTCGACAAAGAACATGAAGTACTTCTAGCAGCCACGGATTGCCAGCCAGACCCACTGAAGCGACTGATACTTCTCGTGGACGGCACCAAGTCATGTTTTGGTATCAACACGAGCCACGGCTGTGGCACGAACAATGCCCGAGTCAGTCGCGTCGCCAGCGCACCAACGCGCCATCAGCGGCTGGAGGCTGACCTCAAAAACCTTGACCGCTTCCTCGAGCAGGTCAAGTTCGATCCCTCTGTCTCGAAGAAGGTACTCGAAGACTGGGAGAAGAGCCTCCGCCAGTACCTCGCAATTCAAGCCAGCAAATACCAATATGCGGATCTATATGGTAAGCTGGTAACGGAGTGGCTTTCGTCAGAGAAAAAGACTACCTCAAAAGACGAGGATGTCGAGATGACGGAGAGCTATGAAGAGCTCCCTGGCGCTAAAAAGCTTGCTGCTCGCTCTGAGTGGGAGAAGAGCGTCTTCGAGCCTGCCGTGGTTGATGTGAACGCATTGAAAGGCTACTTGGAGCAGCTATTCATCAAAGACAAAAACTCGGCGGCATCTACTATCAAAGAGCTTCACACGAAGGTAGAGCAGTTCGAGCACAGCCTCTCGGGCCCCGCACAATTCAACGTGCCTACCTTGCGCTGGGTCATCAAAGGGTTGCAGGCTTCAGACCTTCTCCCGAATGAGAAGCGAGAGGTATTGAAAGACTTCCTCAGCAACGACGTTATCTTGGGAGAAATCGGGGACGTGCTCTCCATGAGAATTTCCGCCTTGTCTCGCTGGACTTGGGGCGATCACGTGCCTCTTGAGCAACGTCGAAAGCTCAATGGGAGTTTCTCGATTCACATGCACGAAGATGTACTCCAAGCAATCTTTCTACACTATATCGGCGTCAAGTGGTCCGTCTTCTTCAAACAAGCTTTCCTGGGAATACGCGCCAATGAAGCCTGGAAAGGCAGCCAGACTGAGATTTCAAAGACGGATCGGATGCGACGTAACTACTTCCTCGGCCGCCATTGGATCAAGACTGGCCAGAGTTTGGAGTGCGCTCGCGCTGAGACTCACCAAAGCCGTTATTTCGCGCATCAGCTACTGGACTTCGAAACTCAAGAGGTTGAAGCTGCGGATGGGGAAGAAGAAGCAGAGTACGGTGAACATGTGAAGTCCAACAAGAGACTTAGACAGGGTGCTGCAGCACAGCAGGCTCAGCAGACCCCTCGACTGCAAATGGCATCGCAGATGGCTAGAAAGAGTGCCCCAAGCGGCAGGGCCGTACAGTCGGCGCGATTCGCGGCATCTAGTCCATCGTACAGTCCAGCCCTTATCGACTACTCAGAAGAGGAAGATGAAGACATGGGCTTTGGACTTTTTGATGATGACGACGATTATAATCCAAGTAAGGCACGGGGGCCCAAGCGACCAATGGCGGCCAAACAGGATCTGCTTCATCTTCTCTCTACTGAAATCATTGTCAACACCCGCCTACATGGAGAGCTTAGCTGCTTCCGTACAGTCTTTGAATCCTGGAATCCGCTCTTGCCCCACCAAACTGTGCTGCAAGTCCTCGAGTTCTTTGGCGTCTCCGACAAATGGAGGACTTTCTTCACCAAATTTTTAGAGGCACCTCTGAAGTTCATGGAGGATGAACAGTCTGCAGAGCCACGTCTACGACGTCGTGGAACTCCTGGCTCTCATGCGTTGAGCGATATGTTTGGCGAGACCGTGTTGTTCTGTCTTGATTTCGCTGTCAACCAAGTGACTGATGGCTCATTTGTGCATCGCTTGTACGATGACCTGTGGTTTTGGAACAAGGACTATGAGAAGGTCACCAAGGCTTGGGAGACCGTGACTGACTTCACTAAGGTCATGGGGGTTGAGGTAAAACAAGACTGTATGAATGTGATTCCTGCGGTGTACTGACACATCTTGATAGCTTGATGAGAACAAGACTGGTAGCGTTCGAGTTGCGCGTGGCAAGACACATACGGTGGACGAACGTCTCCCCGAAGGCGAGATCCGATGGGGCTTCCTCTACCTGGACCCATCCAATGGCCGCTTCGAAATCGATCATAAGATGGTCGATAGCCATGTTGAAGAGCTCCGCAAGCAACTTCAAGGCAAATCGAAGAGCGTTATCGATTGGATTCAAGGTCAGTAGATTATTGTCTCACACCTCAATTTTCCTCTTTGGCTAACTCATCCTACTAGCTTGGAACTCTTACGCCGGCACGTTCTTCAGCTCCAACTTCGGCAAGCCCAGCAATTGCTTTGGGCGTGAACACGTCGACAAGATGCTCGCCACACATCGCCACATCCAATCCAGCATCTTCAACGGGGGTAACGTTGTCGAACACCTCAAGAACATGATCTCGACACGCTTTGAAGTCTCCGACATCCCCGACGGCTTCCTCTTCTTCCCTGTCGAGCTCGGCGGTCTTGATCTACAATCCCCCTTTGTTGATCTCCTACAGGTCCGCGAATCTGTTCAGGAAGACCCGTACCAGCTCATGGTATCGTTTGCAGAGAAGGAGCAGAACGACTACGCAGCTGCGAAGAAGGCGTTCGAGAAAGGCGACGTGCGACCCGATCCGCAGTACCTGGAGCACCAGAACTGGAAGCCCGATGACGCATCGACGTTCCTTTCATTCGACGAGTTCACACAGTTCCGCGAATCTCTCTACCCAGCTGGGTCGGCAAATATCCGGCAGACCTATAACTTCCTATTGCACAAGCCTGCCGAAACGCCCATCGTGATCAGTGCGCAGATGCAGCTCGCTTTGGATCAATTGCGTGGCCAGGCAAATCTGCGCGGCATCACTGCGAGTGGCATGCAGGCGTATTGGAAATGGATAACACAGATGTATGGGCCAGAGATGTGCGAGCGGTTTGGAGGATTGAATGTGGTGGATCATGGGTTGTTGCCGATTGGGATGGTGGGGTTTTTTAGGGCGAGGAGGACGAAGTGGCAAGGTTAGGCATGGTTAGGAGAAGTGCATGAGTCGGGTGAAGAGAATAATAAAGAGAAAGATAATGATATACGGACGAGACATTGCTAAAAAATAAGGGATCCTTTCTTCGTACATGAATTTTCAATGCATTACTGAAGCGTACTGTACAGAGAATCCTAAATTGTGCAAGCAAAACAAGTACCAACAAGCCAGCCTCCCTGTCATGGAAAATATGCGCGCCGATGCATGCATGCACTTGCTTCATCTCGTCAATCTCTTATGCCATCCCGCCCTGAACAAAATAGAAAGAACGCCGCATCTCAAAATTCAAACGCCATGCCCTTTTCCTCGTGATACCGAACGCCATTACAAACAATAGCCTCCTCACTATCCCACCTTCCCTCTTCTGCGTTCAGAAACTAACATAACCCGTCTCCTCTCCTCCAACCTCATCCATCCACCCCGGTCCCACAGCCCCCAGTCCAGGTCCATGGTGATGATTTCTGCTCGCCATTCCCTCACCTTCACCTCGCTCGACCCACTCCTCATTAATGTCTTTCCAGATGCGCTGGAAATACAAGCGCAGCGAGCGTAAGCCGCGGAGATAGCCTCTGTCGATGCCTTCTGGGTCTTTCGGCGGGCAAGGGACGTCGTCAGGTAAGGGATCCTCAGCTGTTACGCAATTTGCGAAATCTACGATTCTAAGCTTGATTTCTGGAAGTTTTTTCAGGCCGGGATTGTTTTCTTTTTCGGCGGTGGCCGAGTTGCCGTTGGTATTGCCCTTATCTCTAGCCTTTTCTTTCTGATCGCTGTCGCCGCGATCGTAGAGCATGAGGAGACTGCTAGCATAAAGGCGGTAGCCAGGAAGCTTTTTAACCATGCTTTCGAGCTGACTGATCTTTTCGAGAATCACGGGAATATGACGTGTGGCCGCTTTGTAGCCTGTGCCGTCCCAAAAAAAATTCTTGAGCGCATCTTGGAACTCTTTTCCGGCCTTGAGATCGCGGCCGTAGTATTTGTCCTCGAATATATAGCTTTGCGTTTTGACGTTCCAGATCTGCATACCACATACGCGCACACCAAGCTCGCGGCTTGTGGTCATCTGACACTTGCGCCTTTGCGATCGTTGCTTCTTCTCATCGGCTTCGATGCCGTACTGTCGTGTGCCCATCTTCAAGTCCAGTACGCAAGGCTTCAACATGCCCGCTGTGAGATCTTCCAGGAGAATGAAATGTTGCACACGCTCGTCAGACGGCTGCTGAGCTTGTTCAGGATTTGACGGAGAGCCTTTGTTCGATGGGTCACCTTTCCCATGAGCAGAGATAGGGGCGGGAAGCATTGTCCCTCCTGGGGGCATATTGGGTGCGACCTGATCTAAAGATTCTTGGGATCCCAATCTCTGCTTATCTCGCTCTTTGCTCATATGGGGCGCACTCTTTCGATCCTCATCCATGGCGAAAACTTCATCTTCACGATCTCCGCCATATCCGTCTTCTTCATAGTACTCGAGATTGTGTCTCTTGGCGCAATCGATACCCAAAGGTCTCCTCACAAGTCCGCTGCCCGAGTGACGACGCCTAGATGCGTGATTTGCTGGTAGCTGTAGGTCATCTTCTTTTCGTGCCAATGACTCTTGTCGTGAGATCTCTTGAATCGCTGGCTCGCTTCCGCTCGACGCATGGCGACGCGCTTCTGCTCTCAGCACTTGCTTGCGTGTAGATTCTTCAATCGGGATCGCATTCAAAGCTGAAATGTCGGCGCTATTCCTCCTCATTGACGGCGCAGATCCCACAGTGGATTGATGCGAGTCACCTGCACTTCTCCGAGGAATACCGTGATGGCTGTGGTGACGGTGGCGGTGATGGATCGTGGGTGGAGCGAATACTTGGCGCAAGACTTCCTCTTGCAGCTTCCTGTTGATGGTCGTGACACCCCAGCTACTATGATGAGCCATTGGGGGCCTACTTTCGTTTACGACATGCAGATCAAATTCGCTTTGCCCACGGCGATGGTTTTGCAGAGGATAGTTTCGAGAGCTCATCCACGGGTCAGGTGTAGCCGATCGTGGTGGTAAATGAAATAGGTTGTCGGGAATGATGTGCCGGTTGTTCTCGAATATGACCTGCGGGACTGGCATGACTTGCTGCTTGTGGCTGACCATTCGTTGTGGTTCCTGGCCTTGTGCGGACTGACTGGACATTGGTGCATCCTGCGGCGAAGTGGGGTCTTTTTGTGTCGTAGAATTAGATTGTACAGTGTCCATTGTCCCTTTCTCCTTGGTTGTCTTCTTCTTCTTTGGCGCTTTTCTGTATGTAACGTTCAATACACCGATGTACCTATATGGCAATAAGCTGTTAGCAACAGTCTGATGCGCAAGAGTGCTAGACAGTATCTTTACTGACGTCTCAGTCCCGCCTGACTTGAACGTTGACAAAAGAGGTCGTACCTTGGAAGGAACTCAAGGAGCTCTGGATGATTCTGCTCTACCGTTTCGTAGAATTCGTTCTCCCGATTATTGAGCTGCTTGCAGACAGCGCGTTTCGAAAATCGATAAACTGTCGAATGCCCGCCCACTTGATGATCGTACGGTTTCAGCTCAACGGCGTCAATTGGTGCCTCAGTCTGAGGAGCTATAGGGGCAACAGTCTTGACGTCTTTAGGATACGTTGTTGCAGTGGGCGTAGTGCCTAGATCATCAGTGGCACTAGACTCATAGCCAAGCAGCGAGTGTGTGGACTCAGCAAGGGATTCGGACTCAGATTCAGCTGACACAGATTCAACATGTGTTGCATTCAGTGAATCCTCGTCTTCATGCCGAGCTGAAGCTGTCGTAGAGATGTCACCATACAGGCATTGATTTGTATCTTTGGACTGTAGAGAAATTTCTACCTCTTGGGGAGTTCGAGGAGCTTCTCCTTCTGCCGCCTGACCTTTGTAACCTTTCTCTGCATAGTATGAAGACCTGTCCTGGGTACCTTGTGCCTCCGATTTTCGATCTTGTGATTGAGTAGAAGTTTGCTCGGACGTTTTCAGCCGCCGGTGTGGGAAGTAAAGAGCCGAAGATATCTGCTCCCTTTCCGATTCTTCATCTTCCTCGTCGTCCTCCGGAGCGGAGTGCTCAGCTGTGTTGCCCTTTGACTGGAAATAATCAGCGGGCTCCTCGTACGGCTGTATGCTTGCGTTTGTGGAGACCTGTGCATGGAACTTTTCTGCGGCTGAAGTTGGCAGACTTCTGGAGAAGGACGATCCCGGCTGAGCACCTGGGGTAAGGTTGGCAAGGGATCGTATCTCCTGCAAAACATGGTTCGGAAGCGGCTTTTTGTACACTGTTCCCTCGATGACTTGCGTGTTTTTCTCCACGTGGTGCGAGATTGCACTCGGGCCATTCTCGACGCGGAGGGTAGGCACTTTCTCGAAATAGTGGTCAGTCGGCCCGCCCAGGGGTGACTGCACAGCTGAAGATGGCCGCGACGATCGCTGCAGTTGTTCTGTGAGAGCACTGTACTCATTGGTGCTAGATCTGGGTTGGGCGTCTTCTTGCGGCGCAGAAAGCTTTGTTTCGGCTGGGCGACGGTCCTTGCTCCGCGTGTCTCGGGTTTTCTGCTCCGCACTGCCATCGCCGTCCTTGAATACCCTTAAGAAGTGACTGGCCTTCCGGCTTCGCGCCGAGGACGGCTGTTCGACCTTGGCCAGCGTGACGTCAATCTTCTTGTCCATTTCAGCGTCCCGCAGCACCGACTCGGCAGCGCCTGTGCCCTTGAAAGATATGGGCTGCCCGACCCGCCATGCCATATTCCGCTTCCTCTCCTCGCTATCCTCTAGTCTCTCGTCGAGGGCAGACTGGACGTCGGGATGGTGGGGTGTGACGGGTCTCTGCACGGGGGAGTCGACGGGACTCATGTACGGGGGCGGGCTATGTCTCAAGTCGTCGGGGCCCATGCCTGCGATGAGGGGGGTGCGTGAATTGAAGTGGGTGGTGAGGAGGGTGTGGTGGTCGTCGAGGTCGACAGGCGGGTAGGTGGACTGCTTCCTGCGGAAGACTGGTGCATCTATCAGTCGTCGCTGGGGAGGCGCTGGCGCTGCCGTGTCTGGAGAGGGGTGTTGGGGAGCATCGTCGTCTGTCACGAGCTGGTGCGCGCTGGAGCGCGGGGAAGACGTGGGCGTGTCGGCGACGAGGTACGTGGTCGCGAAGATGCTGTCTCTCTCAGAGAGTTGCGGGCGGTCCACAGACGACTTCCACAAGGCGCTCTCGTGGGCATTGGGCGTGGTCCTGGAGCGGCCCGTCTGCGCGAGGGATTTTGGCGGCGGGTCGCGGTGCTCGTGGCGGGCATGGGCGGGCGACGTGGGCGAGCCATGGGCAGAATGCGGCGGCGTGCTGGCCCTCACCGATGCGGGGGGTGAGGTATTTCCTTTGGCGTCCAACTGCTGCGACATGGGGCCGACATTGGTCAGGCCGTCTCGCGGGCGTCGTCCAGCGGGCGTGGCGGGACGTGTGGCAGAGAGGGCCGCGAGGGCGCCAGGAACAGCGGCCAGGATGGGATCGTTGGGGGCGCGGCGGGAGCACGGCGGACTGTGTGCGGTCGTGCTGGCGGTGGGCGGCGGGCGTTGAGGCAGCGAGTGAGGATGGGCAGTCGCGCACGTTCCGAAGATGTGTGGATGCGGGCAGCTCAGCGTGCACAGATGCAAAATAATTGGGAACAATGACGTACAGTGTGCGCCGACCCAAGGCGATACACTGGCTTCTCAACACCGGCTGCTGTGTCGCAAGAGGCACGTCGTGTTTCTGTGCTAGAGGCCGACTGCAATTGCTCCTGCTCGCGCAAGAACACGCTGCAAACACGCAAGCAGACGGCCACACAGCAGCAGAGTCATGGGTGCCTTCTCCGTGTGCTGCGAGGAAGGCGCGATACACGAGGACGAGGACTGTGCGCGGACTAGCACGGCAATGCATGCCTGCGCCATTGGCTAATTGATAACCTTGATAACCTCAAAGCTCCCTCTCTCGCATCTCCTCTACGGCTGGGCCATCTGAGCACTGTACATCACGTACAGAGTATATCGCAGCTCACACTATCCAAGCCTGCCGCCTCCGCCCGCTCTCCGTCTTCTGCCCGCCTCACAAAGAGCACCACATCCAAACCTGGCCGCGGACAATCTATCCTGAAGCTATCCCCCTCACAGCGCTCCATCGAGTCGCTTGTCGCACAAATCCAGTCCTGGTTCCGGGTCATCGGCTGCCAGATATGCAAGCCCAAGGTCCAAGCCCTTATCGTCCAATCGCCCAAGAACGTGGCCTCTCACCGCTGCCTGTACCACGCTTCAACTATACCAGCACCACAGGCCATGCTGATCGAAATTGCAGCCGATAGCCGGCCAGGCCAGGTGAACATGAAACGAATTGACCCAGTAAATACACATCCCATGCCGGCTATATGTCATGTAAATCGCTTTTGTGCAAGACCATTCAGGAGTCGTTGAAGTTGCCGAGGATTCCAGCTGCAAAGTGAAACGATCCACTAGAGCCATATCCATCAAGTGACGTGCCCAAGTCAAGCTCCGGAAGCTCGACACTACCAAAGGACCGCCCTGTGTGCTCCATGGGCGAGTCCTGTGAATGAGGTGGTCCTTTGTCATAGCCAAAACTCCGTGGGCTCGGCGCTGTGTTCTTCTCCGCTAGTGGTATTCGGCTCCGGCACAATATGGGACTCTTCGAAGGCTGGTCATCAGCGTCGTCATCTTGACCGGCAAACGACGTGATGGACATCCTCAGATTGCTCCGCTCGCGCTCGGGCGCTGCAGGCTTCTTCTTAACGGTACTCATGGCAAATGGAGACGCTGCAGCGAAGAGGTCCTGGGTGCTCATCACCGGACCGCGAAGCACGCTGGTCATGGCGTGCCCTTGTTCTCGCTGTGGTATGAACACTGAAAGGGGTGTGATGGCGGGGCTTCGTTCGAGGAACGCCGGCCGTGGAGTTTCCTCCTGAGGTTGTGACCACGGGCGAGGTGAATCGAGGGACGAAATGGGAAACGTACTTTCCTGGAACTCGAGCTGTGCTAGTAACATGGCAGCTTGGGTGGACATAGCGGACTGTCGGCTGGATTGTGCGGAACTCATACTCTGCTGCTCCTTGTGTGCTTCGGATGCAGCCACTTGAACCTCACCACGCCCGTTGATGTCGCCCTTCTTGCTCTCTTGTGAGCTTGGTTCCCTACGGTCATCCATTTTGTTTGCTGGTGATGAGTTGAAGTGGATAACCCTGGGCTTTGATCTCGGTGCATTGTTTATGGTCCATTTCCTGGTTCCAACCTTCTTGTACACGAAGCCGCTTGAGGAATTCGGCGCTGGTGAAGCCACAATATTGTGTTGTAGTCGTGGAGGTAATGTTGCGCTATCGCTTGCCTGCTTCGTCCCCCGCACATCATCCTCGTTGGTCTGTTTTGACAGGGTGGTGGAAGAGGGAGCCGACTCAAGCAGATCGACAAGGAATTCTGCTGAACGTTGAACTATTTCTCGCGAGAGCCGTTTCTGACCCTCCTCTTGTGTTGTTATGTTCGTATGGAGCTCTTTCGGTTTGCTTGGAGGTTCAGCTGCGACGATCCCAGGGTCAGCGAGTGGAGTCATTGATGGCATTGTAGTGAACGCAGATTGCAATTGAGCATTGCCGAGCGTGGAGGGAGTCGGTTCCGTAGTAGCCGCTGGTGTATCTTGTGGGTGTAGCACACGCAAGCCTGTGTCGTTGTTTGCCGAAGAAGTGGCTGTTTCAACTGGAGAAGATATGAGCATAGAGGCAGACGCGCTCGAACGGATGTCGTTCACTGAACGGGTGCTGTGCTGCGGAGTACGATGGCATAGAGCTGTATTCGGCTGTGCGAGTTGGAATGTACGTCTTTTGTCTGGTTGCGGAAGCTTTGCCCGTGAGAGACTCGGTGAGTCTTCTACAATGCTGCTCGTAGTTATCCTCATGTCGGACCGCCCCTTTGGATCGGGGCGACGTAGCCAAAATGGATTGGTCATAGGAGAGCGGCTCTTAACGCAACGCGTGGACCCAGCACTGTAGAAATGAGCACCGCTAGACGTATCCTGTTCTCGTGTCGAAGGAGCTGTGGCTGGCGGATGCTGACTGGCGTCGAGTGTATGGCTTTCCTCATGGCCCTCAAGTCCGATATCAGCAGCTCTTGAAGCTTCTGGCGACCGTGAAAACCTCGGCGCTGCACCCAGTGTATGGCTCTCCTGAAGGTCATCAACTCCAGTTATCGCAGCCCTCGGGGCTTCGGAAGACTCTGGAGGTCTGCGCGCTGCGCCTCCAGTCCGGCTTTTCGCCTCACGCTCTACTCTCTTCACGCCCGCCTGCCCACTTATGCCAGCTTTGTGGCGTGTTGCACCACTCGTCCTAGACTTCCTCTTTGGTCGCGTCTCTTCGGCCCAAGGGTTTTTCCAGCCATGGTCGAAAGGCCCATGGAGGCTAGCCGTCATTATCACGGGCAGCCTGCCGCGGAGGTACTGCGATGCAACCCTCTCAACCCTCTGCCGCTTCGCCGCTTGCTCTTCTGGGTTGACGTGATGGCGTGGTAGATGCTCTACCGCATCTGCTGGGTCGGTGTCGGATTCGTCGAAAACGAGACCTCGCTTGAGGTGCGGGTGCAGAAGGAGCGGCATGTCGTGAGCGTGTCCACGCCAGCCCACCGGCAGTTGAGCCAAGAAGAGGGTATGATGTGCTGGGTAGGAATAGGCGGCGGGGGGATGGTCGCGTGCATGTTCGTCTGCGCCGACGTCTCGCTGGTGCCTTCCCAGAAGCGTGCCAAACGAAGGGGGCGGGCCCTAGTGGTGCATGCTCGTCTGCTTGACGCAGAGACAGAGCCTAGTGTATCGCAGCCGTTGCGCAAGGCCTGTCCATGTTCGAGCGATCGCGGTGTTCACGCCATGACATGCGCCGGCGCGGACAGTCGGCGGCGGGTGTCGCTGGGGCAACGCCGAGCTGGGCGCGGGGGCCCAAATGCCGGGTCATGGCTTGCATGTGGTGGCCCGAATCCTTGTGTGTTGTATATTGATGCTTGCGAAACCACCAGCTTTGCGACGCGTCTGCTCGCCACACCTCTCGCCATTGAGGAGCTCCAGGACCCAGCATGCCGTGTGCGCCATCGTAGCAGCCCATCCGACGCGTTTCCGCACTCGCACACAGCAACGCGACGCTTTTGACTGCGCGGCCCAACCACGACACGACAATGGCCAACACTACGCAGCCATGGCTCGAAGACTTGTCCGAAGAATGGATCCCCCAGGGCACGCCGCCCGCCCTCGCGCGCAGTGCTGGCAGTCCCGCGGCAGCGCAGACATCCCAGAGCGTGCCGCCGAAACCGCGCAGCCGCCTCCCCCGCTTGCGACAGTCGTCCGGCTCCTTCTCTGAGATCCAGGCCAGCACCAGAGGCGGCCTGCACCAGCCAAAGAGGAGGAGCGCGCTGGCCGAGCGCAGTCTCAGCGACAACAACATCGCCCCGGCGTCGCCCGATGCGTCACACATGGCCGCATTCCAATCCGCAGCTCACTCACCTTCGTCGTTGTCGCAAGGCTCCGTGCTGTGCGGTACCGTGGCGCACAACACAGTCGCAAGGTCGCCAATCAAGAACACCGACGCTCATGGCACCCCAGAATGGCGGCGCAGGCTGGTCAAGGGCGAGCTGGGCTACGGTGATCAGACGGATCTATTCGGCAACACTGGCCTCCAAAACATCTTCCAGAAGCCGGCTGATAGTCCTACCGACGAGATGCAGCAGCCAAAGCGTAAACTGGACCTCTTGAAAGGGATGAACGCGGTACCCTCCAGCCCACCGCCGTGGCCAGCGGCGCAGAAGAAAGAAGCAATCAGCAGCGCGGCAGAGGATGGGGAGCAAACGGAACAGGACTCAAATGTCTCTTCTGTGGTACGAGCGCCAGGTGCTGTTGCAAACGACTCAGCGCGAACAGTCAGCGGCCAGATCGAGTTTGAAAACGAGAGCTTTAGTCCGGTCTACCTAACCACCAACCTCAAGATCGGACAGCCGTCTACCGCGAACCCAACGCCCAACTTCAGAGTGTCTGAACTTGCCAATCGCCTACGTCAGATTGGATCACCACCACCGAGTCAATACCAGTCAATCACTGAAGAAAGCGGCCTAAGTCGTGGCCAGGAGGACTCATCATTCGCTCGACTCCAGGATGATTCGTTCCCTGAAGGCCTCCCAGCTGGTACACCAGATATGGCAGATGTGGGGCATTTCGTCGAGTTGCGACGCGGAGGATATTCGCGCGATGGCTCGTTTCGTCATCGGGCGCTTAGCCCATCACCAGAGAAAGCATTATCGTCAGACACGGACACAGTCGCACTGTACAGCAAACCACAATCAGCTCGCAGCACGGATGACGTTCCTCCACCGACCGAAGGTTCGACGGACCCGAAAACACCGCGGCGACAGGGTGCTCAGTTCCTGAGCCCAGAACGAGCCAAGAATTCGGCGAGTCCCTTGAAGCTATTTGATGCCCATGATACCTTTACCAGCAATCGATTGCAAAGGCGTTTGAGCCAACTTGAGCACAAATCGGAAAAGACAAGCACCGAGAGCGACCAAGGCACCAAAACAGAAACTACTAGAACAGAAACAACGAAATCGGTGCAAAAGACGTCCCGACTCACTTCTGTAGAAGAAGTAAGTATGCATGCGATCATGGATGATCAACATCAAGCACATCGGCGGGCGAGTGCTTTTGGTCAAGGGCAATTGAATGAGTATCAGTTCTCTGGCGATTTCTCAGATGAATTCTCAGAGCATGTCGATGAGGATGATAGTGCACCAGACGGGTCTCCTTCAATTGACGTTGCTCCGCCTGGAAGCCGCCACCCCTTCAAATTTCAATTGGACGACTCGCCTGTCCAGTTTAATCGATCACAGGGCAGAAGACAAGTATCAGGTCAATCCGGTGCTTTGGCCCGGTCCGTCAGCAGACCCAAGTTCCATCGGCATCGAAGCAGCACAGCCCAGGGTGAGGAGCACCTTTCAATGCAGCAGGAGTATGCCGAAGGGAAAAGAGGTCCGACTTCACCATTCAAGAATCCTACACCAAAGCGCCGAAGGACGATCCCTGCTGCGGATGAGGAGGACCACGATGGGTCCAATATTTTCTCTGCCGCCAGTAGCAGTCCCGTTCATGCACACCAGTCCATTCTGTCAGTGCCACCTGTCAGTGGCAGAAAGCGGAAAGACGCTCGTCATGAATCGAATAGCAACATGGCGGACCCTGAGACTCTGGCACGACGAAATATTCTGAGGCCCCGAAACCCTACGCCTAGCCAACGAAGGCTGGATGAGCTACAAGAAGATATCCTAGAGGCGACAGAAGCTTTCATCATGTCATCACCCGACCTCGACTCTATTCAGGAACAGTTGGAGCCATCAACGATATCAGATGCCATAACAGAGGAGGAACGAGCCACCGCAATCGCAAGCGAAGTTGCTGCTTTTAGCATGAGAAAGCAAAAGGCTAAGCGAAATGAGGGCCGTAAACGATCTGTTACAACACAAGACTTCCTAGACGAAGCTGTCAAGATCATGAACTTCATCCGCACCAAGGGCCGACCGAGCAGTGGCCTTGGTAGTCTCGAGGAGACTGAGGCTGAATCGGAAGCCATCGAGGACACGAACCTACACAACACAAGCTCTCTCACATTGGAGCGGCCTCCGAGCCGAGAGGGTCGGGTGTCATCGTGGAGAGAGCCGAACAAGCGTTACTTAGACCCTAAAGTCATGAACCATCTCAGCAAGTACCAAGAGAAGGACTCAGACACATTTCTGAACTCGTCTATGAACTCACTGCGCCTGTCCCGGGTAAGAGGAGTCGGAATACCAAACGATGAAAGCGTGGTGGTTGAGCAAGATGACATTCGCATCACTGACAACCCGCATCGGCACATGAGGACGGGCGAGGAGACTGTTGCGACCCAGTCACGTACCAATGGCACACAGCAGTCAACTGAATCTTCATTGGGCCAGACTGTTGTCACGAGCGCTTCTCGAAGGTCCGATCATGTTGCTACCTTGGCACCGGAGGCTGTGGCACATCTGATACCTCAAGAAATCGCTGGCATGAGCTTCGATCGTGAGAAGAACATGTGGGTGCGCCAGAAAAGTCCATCGAAAGAGCATCGCCAGCCTGAGGCGGACGCCACCGATTTGCCCGACAGCGAAGATGACCCATTCGGCAACATACCTGATCTGACCGTGGACGACCTCAAGGAGCAGGAGACGGAAAGCGGCTCACCCGCACGTCCAAAGCCAACTGCAGAGACAATGCTTGAAGATAGTGCAGAAGATGTACTCGAGGACGAGCGACCAGTGACAAGGGAAGGCAAAGGAATCGCTTTTACAGACACAAGCTCTGTACCCTCCAAGATGTCGAACTTTGGGTGGAGCTATCCCAAGACGGACACGCGAGCCACGTCATGGAGTACACAAGCTCCACGGAACTGGAGCACACAAAAGGCACCGCAATTACAAACAACGTATGCCATCCCAGAGTCGGATGAAGATGACATCGAGCATGAAATTCAGTACTTTGAGGGCCGAGGGAGCGCACTACCAAACGGGCAAAGACATCGCGTTCGAGATGTTACCATCTCCATTGCCGAGCGAGACTTCGAGGATGCACACGAACGCACGACCAGTCCAAAGAAGAATGCTCATCCTCAGCAAAAACGATCTAGAACCGCCCAAAACCCAAAGAATGTGAGCACGCTCCCACATATGCGGCCAAACCATAGGCCCGTCTTTAACGGGGATGGGGATCTATCACTTCTCGACGACCTGCCTACCAAGAGCTACCGAATGCAGTTATCGATGAGCGTGTCTGCGCCAATTCTGACACAGGGTGACTCAAATGCGCTCGCTGCACCATCTTCTCCACTCAAGGGGGACGTGACTTTCATGCTGAGCGATCTGCCTGAATTCACGCTTAATCAGATTGATGAGTGCCAGTTGCCAGATCGGGTAGTTGTGAAGCACGACGGGACTCGTTTCTCCAAGAAACTCGAAGACCGCTATGCACAGGGCACGGCCGAGCTTGTGAAGGCATTGCAGGATGTCGAGCCTGACGAACCGTACTGGGAGGATCTACGCAACGTAGATCTGCGTGGCAAGAATCTCAGCGCACTGCATCGTCTCGACGAACTATGCTACCAGCTTGAGGAATTGAACGTAGCAAATAACGGTATTAGCCAAGTGAACGGCATACCCTATACCGTGCGGCGGTTACAGGCACAGAACAACTGTCTCCATGGTCTAACATCTTGGACCACCCTACTCAATTTACAACATCTCGACATCTCGAACAACGATCTTGATAGTCTGGACGGTCTCACCGAGCTCGTTCATCTTCGGGTGCTAGTGGTGAACAACAACAAGATCAAGTCGCTGGATAGCATACTACACCTGGACGGCCTCATGGAACTGAGCGCCGGCGGTAACGAGATCGAGCTTGTAGATTTCGGTCGGGCCGATCTGTAAGTTCAGCAGGCTGTTTCATCCCACTTTCACACGCTCACTTTCTCAGGAAATCACTCACTGACATCGATCTTCGTAACAACCGCATTCTCGAGGCGCGCAATCTCCACAGCCTCCCGCGGCTAGAGCACCTCAACTTGGGTAAGTTTTTTTTTGGCAGATTTGGTCTCGCTTTGAGCTTTTTCTAATACTGCCAGATGACAATGAAATCGAGGAGTTCCCGCTGTTCGATGGATCGGCCTCACGATGCAAATCCTTGAGGTCGCTGCGTCTCTGTAGAAACGGAACCTCGCTTCTGAATGTGGATGGCCACTTCCCCAAACTTGAGTCTCTATATGTTGATGGCAACGGTCTCGCCCACGTGCCAGGTCTCGAGGATCTTCGACACCTACGAACGTTCTCTGCACGGGGCCAGATGCTAAGCGACGATTCGGACATGGAGACGTGTATTGGTAACCTTGTTCGAAATAGCGATGTACGCAACCTCTACATCTCTCTAAACCTCACACACGGTTTAGATATCTCGCAGCATCTCCTTAATTTGCAGCGACTGGAGCTATCATCTATGGGCCTAAAGGAATTGCCAGAAAACTTTGGACAACTTACCCCCAATATCAGGACCATCAACCTAAACTTCAATTCAATCAAGGATCTTCGGCCACTACTCAACATCAAGCGACTGGACGAGCTTCTACTGGCTGGCAACAAGTTGGAGCGCCTGCGTGCAAATGCCTTGGTACTTGGCAAGCTTGGGACTTTGTCAAAGCTAGACTGGCGTGACAATCCAGTTACGCTACGTTTCTACGCACCTACATCCGAGAACCGAGTCATGTCGCTCAGGCAGAAGCCCTCGGACGAACAGCTTACAGACCGCTTCGTACTGCCGGAGGGAGATGCTGAAGCAGACTGCATACATCTATCTCGGCTCGACTTTGAGACACGTATTCGGCGACGGGTGACTGAGATGATGTTGGCCAATCTTTGTAAGAATTTGAGAACATTGGATGGTTTGACGTTTGACAAGGCACGTGTTCTTGTGAAGGATGATATCTGGGAGCGGATGCTGTTACTCGGCGTCATTCAGCGCAAACAATACGAGAATGGCGACAATCCCCTTCAATAATGGACGGAATGATGGCACTGGGGCGCATCGCATTGAGTAGACGGAAACATGATTACCTCGAACGAGAAAAGGTGGGCGTTGGCGTCTTGGGTCTTATTTTGGCGTATCCACGGTTGAACTCACAATCAGTTTTGTTTCTTTTTCCTTCTGCGAAGCATTTGTTACCTGAGCATATCTTAGGCGTTGACATCAGTGGACCTGGAGCGTGGGGTAGAAGAGGAGGTTTGCAGACCTCTATACGATTTCACGAGTTGTATCGGTAATGAAGATCATGTGCATATTGACTATTTCAAAGATGCGCAAGATACCATGTAATGTCTTTTTGGCTCCTCATTCGAGAACGAAATAATCAACGCCGTTCCTGGCGACCCCGCGGCTGCACCAAATCAAGCGACGACTGCGTGGCATGGTGGTCAGTGCGCTTGCATACCGAACTCAACCCGTGACATGGAACCACCTCGAGCCCACATTCGTTGTTCAGCTCGAGCAATGCTCTCCACTAACTGCGATTTTCCCCACCATGGCCACTTCATCCGAGGAAATACGAGGGCTCGAGCTTGCCAAGAAGGCGGGTGAAAGCACGAAAGCGGGAGATTTAGTTTCAGCAGCAAGATTTCTGCGCGAGGCAAGCGCAATTGCACCCGAGAATGCGACGGTCAAGGAGGCGTGGACGAAGTTGAGGGAAGAGGAGGACAGGAGTGAGCTATTGGCGCTGTGCAAGATCTGGATTCAGAGCAAAGATGAAGATGATGGAGATCGGGCGTTGCGGGTGGTGCAGAGGCAGGGCTTGAAGCAGAAAGAGGCGGAACAGGCAATGGAGATACTTTTCGACTTTAAAGGTGAAGACGATGTCCTGGATCAGGTCACAGGCGAGCTGTTGCAGAATGTTGGAGCTCAAACGTGGCTGGCGACTGCGGTGAGGGAGCAGCCGACACGGATTTACTATGAGATGTTTGAGCGGGGCGATGATTCGATCGACGGGTTATTGAAGGTGCTGCTGAATCGGACTGTATGGCCAGACGATGAGGCATTCAAGAATGGACATAGGGATATGTTCATGCTCAGTTTGGCGATGATGATGGAGGAGGCGCTTGAGCATCCTGAACGCGCGATGAAAGGTGTTGCGCAGCTGCTGGCGCATCATGCCGAGCATCTCAAGGGCATCATCGATGCGGATGGCTTTGATGTTATCCTGTCGTCTCTAGATATTCGACTCCCAAATAGTCTGCGCAGTCAGGCTACCTTGGCGAGTATCAAGCTGTTCGAGCTGGCACCGGACAAGGCTAGCGAACTCATCTCAAAGTTTGTGGAAAACCGCGCAAAGAAGGGCGAGGCGAACGATCTCATCATTGCTTTTTCGGCTGCCACGGCTATCTTTCCTGTCGCTGTCACGGCTGCGGCTGCGTTATTTTTGACGGAGGGGTTTGTTAGCACACTTGTGCCTATGGTACAGAAGAAGAAGTCGCTCAAGCTTGAGCAAGCAACATTGGAGCTTATCAGTGCGGCCTGTGTTGACAAGAACTGCAGAGATGCTGTCAACAAGCATTGCAGGGAGTGGTTGGAAGAGCTCGTTGCAGAGAGTCAAGACAAGAAGCGGGCGAACCTGGCAGCACTCGTCCTTGTTAAATTGGGCGATGAAGCACCAGCGAGTGATGGCCCGCAGATTGTAACACCTGGAAAGGTTGACCAAAGCGACTTGATCGCAAGCTTCAAAAGCATGGTCATTGGAGGTGACAATTCGTCCAAGCAAGACTCGGTCGAAGGACTGGCATACGCATCCCTCCAACCAAAGGTTCGCGAGGACTTGTCCAAGTCTCCCAAATTTCTCAAACGCTTAATTGGCACCATGAGCGAGCCCTCAACGCCCTCGAACATCCTCTTCGGCGGCCTTACCATCTTCGTCAACATTACCGCCTACCTCCCAATCCAATCCGAAGAAGAAAAGCGCATGGCCCAGCTCAAAGCCTACGCCAACGTGCAGAAGCCCAGTCCCCCATCCGAGCTCCTCTCCGACGCCAACGCTGCGATCCGTTGCAAACGTATGCTCGAAAGCGGTATCGTCCCTTTGCTCGTACAAATCTGCAAGAAAGGCTCGCCCACTATCCTCTCCCAATCCAGCCTCATCCTCCTCAACCTCAGTAAAGACCCTAAAGCCAGGGGTCCCATGGCTCAACAAGGCGCCACAAAGCTACTGGTACAAATTTGGGAACACATCGCTGCGACCGCTGCATCGAGTACGACAGGTACCACGCCATATCCACCTACCGCTGCGCCATGTACTGCGCAGGCGCTTTCAAGACTCCTCATCAGCATCAATCCCGCGCACGTCTTCAACACCAGTCTGCCATCTACATCCGCCATTCGACCCTTGCTCAGCCAATTGCACAGAACGGATAGTTCGGCATGGCAACTCCACGCCTTCGAATCCCTCCTCGCACTCACCAACCTCGCGTCCCTCGATATCTCGACTCAAGACCACATCTTGCGCTCAGCGTTCGATATCATCATCGATGACCTCATGCTCAGCTCCCACACGATGCTACGTCGCGCAGCGACGGAGCTGATCTGCAATCTCATGGCGAGCCCGACATGCATTGCGCAGTTCGCGGATCCAGATGCTGCACGTGCGAAGCAGCGCTTACACTTATTACTCGCTATGTCCGATGTAGATGATACGCCTACGCGCTCAGCAGCGGGTGGCGCATTGGCGATGCTATTGAGCGTAGACGAAGCTGTGACCGCGCTGCTGAAGCAGGAAAAAGGGATTGAGTTCCTGTTTGGGCTATGCAGAGATGAAGATGAGGATGTACGGTACAGGGGGGTGGTGTGTGTGCGGAGTGTGGCGGATAGTGATGAGGGAATGGCGAAATTGAAGGAGAAAAATGGAGTCAATGTTTTGAAAGAGGTTTTGAGAGGGAGTAGGAGGCAGGATGTGTTGGGTGTCGGCGTAGAAGTTGTCAAGATTTTGATGGGAGAGAGCTGAGCGTGAAGGGGTGGGAGGGATTTGTAGGGAAACTATGAAGGGAGTCCTTCATTGATGCGAAGGGGGTTTTTGGATGTGTATAGATTGATGCTTGATGTCCGAAAATATGATGTTCTGTACATACTGTATGCTCGATTATGTTTCCACTTGCACACTCCCGAATCAAGATCGTGCTTTACAAAGAAGCCAGTTCTTAGTGATGCACCTTACTGGCCAGCATTCAGAATCACATAGCTCTCTAGAGTGCTACAACGCAGTATGATGATACTTAAGTCTCATAATCTATGTGTGCGTCATAGCAAGGCTATCTAACAAGATTCGCAAACCTGTTTGTGTTACTGAGAACCAGCTACTTCGTACATCCCATTTCTTGGAGCGTGAGACTCTGCTTATTTGAGAACATTCGCCCATAATCACAGCGCTGGTAGCCTTGAATACGATAGCTCATAAAGGCATCATCGCTATCGAATCTTGCTCCGCACTCCATGCACCGGTATGCCACAGTACCATCATAGGTGTGTACATCGGGATACGTGGTTGAAATTGAGGTAGGTTGATCAGTTTGTACTGATATGGCGTTGGTGTGGTTTGTTGATGCGGACAGTGATTCAGCCGCAATGTGTGACGATTTGCAGTGGTTACAGTAGTTCTTGGAGGTGGTCGGAAAGCATTCTGCGGCATGACGGTTGGTGTGGGAGAAGTTGAATATCTTCAGCGCCAAGGTTGAGGAAAACGAGGGATCGTGAGAAGCCGAACAAATCAAGATTATGGAAGATCCTGGATTGTAGAGCCTAGGCGGCGCCGTTATGCCCTTCTCCTGCTGGAGATCGAATATAGTCCGTCGCTGCCATTGATACTTGCCAAAAGGCATACGAGTTTGCGAAACAAGGCGAGTGTCACCGAGGTAATAAGAAGACCAGCGTGCAGCGATCTTCTATGTTGGGATTGCATGGTATGCTGCCATCCTTATGCTCTTTCTCTGACTGCTGATCTCAGTGAATGACTCTAGGCGCGAGTTTGCAAAGTTCAGCTTAAAGATATCTCATATCTATAAGCCTAGCCAGGTGTACTCCAACGCATTATACGTGTACAAGAATTTCCTAAAAAGTTCTTGGGGAGCTACAGAGCTATCCTTGAGATGTTTGGCTGTTAACAGTTGCTATGCTGTAGGACAGTCAGGGTGTGGCGATTTCGGTCAATCTTAAAGACGGTGCATGACCCAGGACCAGCTCCTTCATAATGCTACAGACTTATCAGCGGGGCGATGCGATGTACCCGTCTTCGCGACCGGTGCTCACGATGGAGAGGTACAGAGGTGCGGTAAGGTATACACAGTATGACAATGGTATCGACGCTCAAGCCGCACACCAAGACCATTTTCTTCTTTCTCTTCTTCACATCTCAAAGCAGCAATACTTTCCCCTAGCTTAGTCATGCGTCACCCTGGACTTGGGGACGGCAGACATCCTCCCTGTTCCCCGAAAGCAGGTTCCACTGCGGCGCCGAACCAAACACCGTTCGGACCGTTATAAGCTTGGCCTTTGACACGCAACTCAGGCATAGCCTATCTAGTCCGCATGTCAACCACGACCGAGCCGACAACATGTAATTGTAATCCTGATTAATGTGGCACCATGTGGCCTTCGTGCCCGACCCAAACGATCCGCAAGCTTACGCTAGACTTGCCAGCTAATGCAGCGTGAATCCAGACCCCTCACCAGCATCACGCAACAACCATGTAAAGAAGGCCAGAAAAAGGGACTCAACAAGGGTATAGGCGTAAGGGATGTCTATGGGCTATATCCCTGTCCGTGGAGACCACGGGGCATCTCAAGTTAGCGAGAAAGTATTACCGTTTACTGCAGATCAAGTCAAATGGGATTATAGTTCGTAGCCAGTCAAGTGCGCCGGAGGCGGAGGAGAGCACAATAAGGTGGATTGTGGAGACTCGTTCGCCCTGGTTGCTTATTTGCGAAGTATGGTGTGGTAATGGTCCAGATGCTCGGAGCGGGGACGTCGGTTAGTTTGAGCAAGTCGGGAGCGAAAGTAGATTGTATGCGAGCGACGGGAACGGGTACGTCAAAACGGATAGGTATGCAATGTTTGCCTATGGCAATGCAAGAGGGTTTCATGATGATCAGTGCCTTGCTGTGCAGGTGGAGAGTATGTTTGTTGCTCTGCTATGACATAGCATTTGCGACGTTGAACTTCTGGGTATGTGGTAAAGAGGCATTGTGGCACGCCTTTCACTGCGGAATACTGCGATGCTGCTCTGGGTCGTGAACGGACAGTTGGACCCCTAGAATCTAGCTCTTCGTTTTTGCTTATCTGGCATCCCAAAGGACCAAACGTCTTTCTTCAGGGGCCCAAATCGTGAAAAGGTGGATGCGAGATTGGCCCGGCAGCCACAAATAATGCGGCCATCGTTGCATGGCTGTGCGGAGATAAGAAAGCCGTTGATGCATAGTGGAGATGGGAGTACCTGACTCGGATGACTGGTCGAAAGAACGAGGCATGCATGCATCTGTTACCAAGCACTGCGTATGCAGGGCACGTTTCTGATCAACACTCGTAGATGTAGATCCATTTGCTAACGCGTGGTTCGGTACGGCATTATTATCCGTTCTCTTGCCAGGATATCGCGCTCGTAATATTGGTGGCGACGCGCCATGTGCGGGGGTTCTGATGCTCCCTGACAACGCCGCCAATCTAGCTTCTAAAGGGAACAACTGAAGACGGGAAATGGAGTTCCAGCGGAGGATATGTTGAACCCTCCACGTGCGGCTTGCCAGTTTAGTGGGGCCATGCGCAAACATTCCCTGCCTTATCACCGACTTAAAGGTCCAACCAATCAGCAGCAGACGGCCAGTAAATGAGGGTTCATGTGGAATTGCTTCGCGTAAACTTCATTGTCGAATGCTCCACAGAACGAAGCCGGATCTCGTTTAACAATAATGATAAGCAATATCCTCACGAAAGAGCCTTGGGGTGTATGGTGCCAAAGCGCAGAGTATTGCCACAGTCATTCCAACGATGCTTCCGAAAGATGATTGGACGTCAACACTCCGCGGACACTATACACCTTTGAGATGACGTCTCCATTGCAATTGCGATCGCGATCTGTTGCATACAGGACGTCAGCGCGAACGGGCGAGACGAATGGGAAAGCTGGCGAGGGTCCGCTCGTAGACGGCATTCTCTAAATTGCCCATGTTGAAGATCAAGATGTGAATCTGCAGATCATAGCAAATGAGCTGGTTGCAATGTGGTATTCCTCATTGGTAGCGTCAGCCAGCACAGTTATCAGGGTCCGCCTTTCAGGGTCAAGACACAAGGCGTACTGTGCTCTTCTCTGGTTCGGTAGTGACAGGCATTCGGATCTGCCGCTCGGGTCTGTTGAATTGCGAACACAAATGACCGTTCGCCTTGCGATAGGTGACGTCATCGCCCTGTAAGATGGCAGAAACATTACAGCATCTTAGCTAGAAATACTATGAGGCCTAGAAGCTGGGTTAGGAAAACCAATGAATGTAGTTGTATTGCAACTACATCCGGTATCCGATAGTTCTTGCTCACGGACTTGTGGCTGGTGACAAATGTCGGAGTAGCTCCGTGAAGTATCATTCGCCCGACGAACAGTTTTCTGATGTGCACGCCGTCTGGAAAAAGCTGCAAGTTGAAGCGAGCGTTGCCAAGACGCTCTGGTGGAAAATGTGCTAGTGGAATAAGGTTTGGAGTCTAAACAGCATGGAGGACAATAGCGTTGGCCGGTTGATGCGATGGAATCTGGCAGGTGGAGTGCGCAAACCCAAATTTTCACGTGGTGTCATGTGTCGAAGTTTACTTCATGGCCAAGGAGCGACACCATGTTTTTGAGGCCCACCAGACTACTAATCAATGGAGTTGTAAGACCACGGCAGACAGCCTAGATTTTAGAACTTGGACTGACGACTGCTCGCGAAGCATAGGGGCATTGAGATCGAAGCTCAGTACTGGATAGGGTACGCAAAACCTGACAAACAGAACAAAATTCAAGGTTGGAGCAGAAGGCTCGACCTCATGCTGTGAAGCAGGCAAGGAGAGCAAAACGTTGGGCCGCGGGTCACGTCGTTGTTTTGTGCGATCCACACATGGGCTCGGTACACCGTAGCAAAGATGCCGAGCAATGGGAGCGAAGCATGCACTCAGGGGTGCCGCTGAGCAGAGCCTCATGCTTTAAAATTGTCGAACCAATGGACGAATGTTATCGACGATGCGACCAGATCGGCGGAGCCCAAAGAGGGCGTAGGGCTCAGGGCTCGTGGTCGTGCTTCAACTTTGGCAGCGAGGATGCTGTGCCTGACGCTCAGCCACGGCTTGTGAGGGAAGAAAGCAGCCATTTGGCGTCTCCATTACCAGCGGCCAGAGGGACAAGTCGGATGCGGTTGCGAGTGCGAGCAGCCTCGAGTTGAGCGAAGACGTTGGACAAACGTCGTGGAAGGCGCATCGTGGCTTCCCCTACCAGGGATAGCGGAGACCAGGATGTCGGGACCATCTCCAGCACGTCTAATTCGACACTGAGAATGACATCATGGCGAGATCACCACAACATTGCGGGTGGATCGCGTCGGCGGTAAAAGGGGACTTCGGCAGCCCTGCAGGACCGTAGCGGGCAAGGCGGTGTTTCGTCAGCGAGAAGAGATCGCGATTTAGAGGGCAAGTGGGCAAAGTGGGCAGCAAAAGCCCGGAAGTCGCGTGGCCGCGCAGAGTAGGCAGAGGGCGAATTGGGCTAGGACCCCGGAGATCACATCGATTGCACTGCAAACTCGATCGCTGGCGGCAGAGGAGAAGGTCTGGCCACAGGGTCCGAGGGCTGAAAACGAGCGGCATGCAGGGTGCAAGCGTGTCTGTGCGGGTATGACGTCGCCCTCTCTCCGCAGTTCTCGATCGCTCTGCGTTCTGTCGATGTCCCGCTCGAATGCATGGGCCACGTTAGCCGCAAGGGGACTGGCGGCCACCGCCTCAGCAGGGGTCCCCAGGTGCAGACCCTGATTGCAGTATTACATCAGAAATAACAGCGTTGGTGAGTGCCGAGCGCAGCCTCCGTCGGGTCAGACCCTGGGAGGTCGGGGGACGCTGAGCAGGGACGCGGTGCGCCGTGGATCAGACGGCGCGCGGCTCACCAGCGCATGTGGCTCTGCGCAACGCTGCTCGCACCTCTCCACCGCTGAGGGCTGCTGCAGTGGCCTGGAGACGCGTCGTTGCAACATGCGACGAGAGGTAGTGCACGGAAACATTGTTCAGACTCGCCAGACACGGAGCGGCGGCGCATTTGCTGCGATTGGCACCGCGACGGTTGCGGGCAAGCTTTTGGTTCCTGGTGCTGTTTCCGATCGCGATCGACTGACGACCACGACTGCAACCATTGATTACAGCGGCGTGTCTCCGGCGCCCAGCATTGGGCGCGCGCGCTGTCGCCCTCACTGCGGTGCGGCAGCGGCCCCCCGAGTCTGTCAGCGCGGGCAGCGTGAGAGGTGTAACTTTGCCTGGCGCTCTCCCCGCTGCAGCGCACGAGAGCAGCGCGTCGGTGCTGGATGCCGTGCCGCGCTGCAGACGAGCAGGTCAGCGTCGCGTCGTCGAAGCTCGAAAGGTGCTTGCGGCGCGTGTGCGATCGCCGGGGTCCCTGCAACGCCAAATAAGCCCGCTAGCTGCTTAGGGCGCCATGCGAAGGACATGGCAAAGTCCAGGATTTCCTGCATCGACTTTTGCAATAGCCCTGGCCCTGGTCCGCATACCCTGCCACTCGGGCTAACTGCTCAAGGGCCACACTTGCCCTGCTTGTGCCTGCCAACTCTATAACAGTACCAGATCCCGCATCCGCTGTGCACCCGTCAGCGCTCTTGCAAACAACAGTCCAACTCATTCCCTCTCCCTCCCACCACACGTCTGCTAGCCTAGCCTCTGCTACCAGCTACCACTGCACTCCCTCGTGTGCCAGCCAATCACGCTGAGAGACTGGTGCTCTTTCTCACTGTCATCTTGCTGTTACCAGGTCTCTGCCCTCTCTGCGAGTACCTGACCCGAGCTTGCGCTCTCGCAACTCACGTGCCCCGCATCATTCCCACCGCGCGTTTGGTCGCATTCCACCCTTTGGCCTGTCATAGGCGCTTTGCCGCGAAAAATGGACGGAACAAATTGTGCCGGTCGCAAGGTCTCTCTACTCAACGACCACGAACCACCAAACTACCTAGCTCGCTTAAACTCGTTCGCGCCTTCTCTCCGCTCGCGAACCTCGAGCTACGACTCTTCGTCAATTGGCTCGCCTCCTACTCCCCAGCTAGTCCGCAGCCACTCCTCCGACTCCAGCATGCAGACACCCTCTCCCATCACGCCTGACTTCGTTTTTGAGAACCAAGACCCCTCGGATTATTCCCAGACCAGCTTCTTCCCGCAGCAGAAAGAGAGCATGTACCCTCCCATGCAGCATCTTCCGGGCGCTCTACCCTACCCTGGGCAGCAAGCGCACCCAGTCTTTTACCCACAACAGCCAGCCGTAGAGCACCCGCAAGCGGCCGCCGCACAGCAGCAGAAGGGTCGGCCAAAGAAGAACCAGTACCCGTGTCCAATGGCCAAGCAGTACAACTGCGCCGACTACTTTACGACCTCTGGCCATGCTGCTCGCCATGCGAAAAAGCACACTGGCAAGAAAGACGCCGTCTGCCCAGAATGCCTGAAGGCTTTTACGCGCAAAGACAACATGGAGCAGCACCGCCGGACGCATCAGAGCGGGCGTGCTGCCACCAAGGCCGGCGACAGGGACACAAAAAAGGCCAAGCTCCGGGCCCAACAAGAACGACCGAAGCTCGAGTCCCAGGCGTCCACGCCTACACTCCCGCAAGTCAACATGGTCGACCCTGCTCTCGCAGCACCCTCTCCGGGCATCTACGACATGCCTATGCAGCACGGTGAGCCTTTTGGCGACTACAGCCAGCGCATGTACCCAGAGCCTTCAGCAGCGGGCTACGAGTACGGCGGTCTCAACGCTCTCGCAAATGCCGCAAGCTCCATCCCCATGGATCCTGTTGAGGACGAGGAAGAAGAGGAGCAAGTGAATGGTCGCTACCACTAGCGATCTGGCGCCACGTCCATTTCTACCGCCTATCATTTCTTTCTTCATCTTCGAACTTTGCTCCATCCTAGCGAGGCGCTCAAGGTTACGACACGATTCAACGGCGTTCAAAATGCTGTACACGGATATAGACGCATGCCGTCATGGCTATGAAATGGGAATCGGCGTTTTGAGTTTCAGGTCGACTTTGACTGGATCTGGGGACCTTTCTCTCCCTCTACCATCTGGTAAGGCGACGATTGTTTTTCTTCTCGATTTTCGGGCATTGCTAGGGAACACATGGAATACCCGCCCGAAGGAGGCACAAGCGTCTATTTTCTCTTTACTACTGAATTGATCAACCATCAATTCAACCTGCATATCTTCACAACGTGTCCCTGCTGCAATGTGAAGTCCACCCTTCTTCCCTCAGATAATGATGCAACATGGTAACGGATGGCACCCGGTGTCGGCCCCGCCCTCAGAAAACTTTGGTCACATATTGGAAACATGGGCGGAGGAGCCCGAGGTACCTGTGTACTCGACCAGACCCCTGCTCCACCACGACCGAAATCGTGACGGCAGCACAACGGCTTGCGCTAATGATGCCCCGCATCTATCGACGGATAGTTCGCGCTAACAGACACCACCGTTCATCCAGACCAGCCACTCCTATAGTAGCATCTTCCTCTTTATCTTACCAACTTGCGCCAAACTCTAATCTCCTCAACCCACAACGTCAGCAAATGAATCGCTTGCCGCATCGCGTCCAAGCGAAGCCAGGGGCGAATAGCATCACCGCTTGCGAACAGCTGCTGTCTAACGGCCTTTGTTCTCAACCTCCAAGCCCTTACCGTTCTCCTACTGCAGCTGTATTAACTAACTTTGGACACCGCAGACCCTGCAGCCCTGGAGCTGCCAGCCAGCGCTTGCGAGTGATCTGCAGGTTGAGCTACAGCCGGGGACACCGGAAACGGGAGGATTATGCCCGTGGCGCATCATTGGTGCAACTGCTCAACCCTATTCGAACTACATATTTTTGGCGCACAAATGACCCCTCACCAAGTGAAGCCTCTACAGCTTAGACGAGGCCTAACGGCCTCCGTGTTCTGTCTTGCCTGGCGAGACACAAGCGATCCAGGTCAGGATGCAGAGCTGCGCTTTTCATGTGGCATGTTTACATTGTGACGTCAGGCCATTGGCGACTTTCCTGCCTGACGGGCTTCACTCAATCTCTCTTCATTCTGCTAGACCACCACAACTCAAACCTTGTTGTCCAAGAGCGTTTACCACGATAGGCATGCGGTCGGGAACATGTATGCGAGCATGTTGACAACTGGCGATCACAACGGCGACAGCCATGCGGGCCCCCTCCAGGGATCCAGGATGTACAGCTAATCTCAGAGACGGGAAGTCGTACCACCTCACGCCAAACTGCATCCCTGTTGTAACACAGCGGCAGCGCTTTCTCGACAAGTGGTTGAGCGTGAATACTGATCTCATTACCACACAACAGTCTTTCATGTACGCCACCTGGGCCCCCTTGTTCTCTTCGATTTGCGAGGCGCGGTCAAAGGGTCCAGATTATGATTCTCGTTCCGGTCAGTCTTCAGCTCTGTGACTTCCCATCATATTCATGTCGAGAGTGCAACGAGAATATGAGAACGTCCAGCGATCTACTGGATCCGAAGTCAGCAAGAGCAGGTCATGCGTTGTACGATTACGCTACGAGTTGTCTCGAAGTATACCAATGTGTAGAACAATCTTCACATATGATGATTTACCACTATCTACGGATCAAACTAGGTATCTCCTCACGCTCAGGATACGCGGCTATGGGTGTTTGCGTGCCCACACGCACCACAACAACGCCCTGACGCCTCGTGGCTTGACTCGTTTTAGCTGAGGGGGCTGGCTGTTGTCGCACATCGCCTATCTGCCTACCGATCCTCGAACGGGTAAGACAGCATGGCTTATGGCTGTTGCGGGGTAACGATCGGAAACCTTTGCTACACGACAGTAGACAGACGCAGGTCATTGTTTCAGGACTTCGTTCTGCCGATTCCCCGGCTTTTAGGTTGTTGACATGGACCATTGGCCGTTGGGGCTGCCCTTACGCTATCCCTGTTGTTCTGTACTACACGTTGCACTTGACAGCATGCCTACAAATTAATTTTAGCAACAGCCCTTCAGACTTTTGTTGGGATAGGGTCAGTATGCAGGCATGGCCGCGCTCTGGACCATACGATGGCAGTAGCACGGTGGCGCTATGTGTTTTGCTTTCGCACAAGACGAGATGTACATCAGTACTACGTTACGCTGTCTCACCTCACGACGTGTTGTCCGAGATTTGGGTAGCGAGAGACATGTTCGAGTCAGCCTTGGTGGTAGAGCCGAATCCATACTGAAGTGCATGACGGGGCCTACGGGAGCTACCTGAGCTGTGAGCACAAATCACACCAGATCTTTTCGACTTTCTACGCCCTCAGAGCTATCGATCCACGGCTCTTGTTGATGTTGAAAAGTTTCACATAACACTCGCTATGGCCACTGAGCAGCTGCCCCACTCCTGCAGGTTCGAAACGACATCTCAACAAAAAGCCATGGACCCGGTCTGTCACTTCCCCATTCTCACTTACACACTGCAAGGGCTTTTTTCCCCACCAGGAATGCGACATATGCAGCGTCACTGTGGCTGATACACATACTATGCCATGCACATTGGAAGCGAGCGGGAGTGCAGAGCGGGTGGCGGGTGGCTCTGCTTTGTCTTGAACACACGGCGTGTTTGGAGGTGAGTCAGTGGAAGCGCAGGTTGAGTCGAATCTGGATATCTTCACGGATCGACGACGAGGATTCATGGTAATGGAAAGGGAAATAGGGTTGCGTGGCTTTCGCCATGCAAACTCCATCGGTGAAGCAGAAGAGGCACAACACGAGGCAATACATGACACATCCTTGTAAACTCCACAACAGTAACTTTGACAGGAAGAGCTATTCGTGCACGTACAAAGTATAGTACTGCACACTATGCTCGGCCAGCTACCATATCTTTCATTCTCTGCGCCCTGCAGTAGGCCCCGCAAGGGTGCCAGGCCATCAGATGCATTGTGCAACCGAGCGAACCCTTCTGTTTCTCCACCTTCCATGTTTCAGAACACAACCACTCAATAAAGGTTTGCAGTGGGTTAGGGGCCAGAACAAGCAGGCACGTAGATCAGTTCCCTCGCTCAGCTGGGGGCCATGCAGAGAAAGGCACACCCATGGTCAGGATACGATAGCCAATACTCCGTATGCAATGCAGGACGACTTCGCATTCTCGCCCAACAGCATGAACAGCAAGCGCTCTGCGCTGCACGCTCGCACTGACATGCCATGCTCTGCAAAGTTTGAGTTGAACACGAGGATCGCGAGCTTCGATCGTAGGCGTCCACGGGTGCACACGCAGGTTGGGTCTCCCTCCACCTCGCTCTCACATGACCATGGTCTCTCATCCAAATTTCGCAGCCTGCGTGTACCTCGCAAAGCTCATGTCTTCGGCGTTAGCTGCACCCGAGTTTCGCAGTGCTTGTTGGTATCTTGACTCAAGAGTGTCATCGTTGTCGTCGTCGCTGTCATGTTGCTGCGCGTATGCCATGTCGTCGTCGGAATCTGTGTCTTCGACATCACTAACCGTCTGTGGATCCTGCTTCTTCTGTTGATTGGATTTCGGCTTCGATCCTGCCCCTCCAACCTTCATATCTTTCATGAGCTTGTCCAATTCGCGCTGGCGCGTCTTTTCCTTCTCGACCTCTCTCTCCGCTCTGCGCCTGTTCAGCTCAGGTTGATAGTCCCGAATGAATTCCTCCTTCTTGGCGTCCACGCTGGCGAAGAAGTCTGAGATGCCATCGCCGGTCATGGCGCTGACGCCCACGACGCTGAGGTGCTTGTAGAATTCCTCAAGCACAAGTGACATGCTGTTCAAGAGACTGCCCATGTATCCACTGCCACCGCCAATTCCGTCCCCGCCAAACGTCCCGCCTTCCTCCTCGTCGCGCAAAGCCGTCTGGAATGCCTCGAAATCCGTCATCCACTTCTTGGCAAACTCTGCGTCTTGGGCGTCGGTTTTGTTGAAGACGAGGATCATGGGTAGTTTTGTCTTGTAGAGGATGGAGCACGCGTAGAGCATGTTGGACATGAATGTGCTGGTGCTGGTGGTGCGCGGGGTGTCGATCACGTAGGCGATGACGGTGGGGAAGGTGGATGCTAGACTCGACAGCAGAATCTCGCCGCTGGCGGACCAGACGAAGACTTCGATCTGGCCGGGGGTGTCGACGAGGATGTGCTTGACTGCTTGTTGGGCTGGTGCTGGTGATGCCTTGTCCTTGCCGCTGTTGGTCATGAACTCGACTGTGGTCTGCTCGGCCTCTTTGGCGGGTTCTGGTGCCTTGGTGCGCTTCTCGAGGAGGGAGATGACCTGGTCGATCTTGGTGCTGAAGAGGTTCAGGCTGGTCAGGATGCCGCCGTTGGGGCCGAGGTTGAACTGCTTCATGACCTCCTTGTAGTTGACGCTGTCGCGGATGTCGATGTTGGGGGTGAAGGGGACATGGTGGACGGCGGGATCGAGGTTGATGATGTATGGGGGCGTGGGCGGCGTCTTGGACACGGAGGGCTCGCTCTGGGTGGGGTCGGGGTGGGTGTAGAGGTGCGAAACGAGGCGTTGCATGAAGGTCGTCTTGCCGCTACCGGCCATGCCCACACACACAATCGATACGGGGAGGACTGACGCGTTTGGCGAGGCCGTCGACGCCTCGGAGGCGGCCGGGGCGGACATGGTGAAGGTCTGCGCGTACTTGTCGTCAACGAAGGTGGGGTGAGAGCGTCGAGGGTCAAGACGCGGTCGTAAATTCTTTGGCGGGGCGGCTGCACGGCGCTAGTCAGCCATGCATGGGTGATGCCATAGCTTCCGCCGTCGCCAAACTTTCTAGACGTGCCATAGAAACATTGACCACTCCACTCGACAGACACTTGGCGCATCCAATCTGACCATCGCAATGGGCCTCGAGGACTTTGAGAAGGAGCTGGCGCAAAGCAAGAAAAGGGACGACAAGAAGCGCGACAGGAGTCGGAGTCGCGACAGACACCATCGCTCCAAGCACACTTCCTCGCGTCACCACCGCGACGACGACCGAGACGACCGGCACAGGAGCAAGCGGTCCCGGCACCACAGAGAGACGTCAGAAGAGCGTTCCCGGAGGAAACGGCGCGAGAGAGAAGACGACCATGGCCGCTCCAGTCGCAAACACAGAGACAGACGCAGCCCATCACCTCCGAGTGAAGACGAGCATCGCCTGACGCGGAAACGCACGTCGCGACACTACCAGGAGGACGAGTCCTCAGATGACGACGCGCCTCAGGAGAAGGACTACGCGCCGCCCGACGACGACATCCTCGACCAGCAGCTCGAGGCCGCCGCCGATGCTGACCTCCAGCGCGACGACTGGATGAAGGCACCATCGTCCATGGACGTCGACTACGTGCAGCGCAAGAAGAGAGAGGAGAAGACGACATATGTCAAAGCATCGGCCGAGCAGCAACATGCCCTGAAGATCCATCACGCCGAACTCAACCACCATCTTGCAGATCTGAACGAGGAACAAGCAACGTCTGTCCACGAACCGGCACAGAGGGAAGTCAACTATGCATTCGGCGATGCAGGAGCACAGTGGCGTATGACGAAGCTCAAGGGCATATATCGCGCTGCTGAGGAATCTGGGCGCAAGGTCGAGGATGTGGCTATGGAGAAGTATGGCGACTTGCGCGACTTTGATGAAGCACGAGAGGAAGAGATCGAGCTTGACCGCAGGAAGATGTATGGTCAAGATTATGTCGGCAAGGAGAAGCCGTCGGGAGAACTCTATGAAGAGCGGAGGCTGAAAGCTGGACTTCACCGACCAACGCAACATGACGACCATGAAGAAGAGTTACCACAAGGCGAAGTGGCTCCTGATCCACGACCATTGACTACCACGGTCGCTTTGAGCCAGACGGAGCTCAACCGCCTCAAAGCACAGATGATGAAGGCCAAGCTGAAGAAAGCTCCCAACGCCGCAGAGCTCGAAGCAGAGTACAACGCAGCCCTCTCCAATTCTACTGGCGCAAAGCAACAGGATGTGGTCATATTGAACGCCATGGACAACCGCATGCTAGCAGGTGGCCGACAAGGCGAAGTCACCGCCATCACCAACAAACGCGGTCAAGAGCGTGGTCTTGTCAAAGAAAATGAAGACATGAGCATCGAAGACATGGTGCGTCAAGAACGGCGCACCAAGAATCAAGCCGGAGGCGAAGGTCTCCTACTCGCCGAGAAAATCGCAAAAGACTCCAAGTTCGACAACGACCTCGACTACATCGATGACAACGCAACCAAACTCGCCGCGCGTGCGCCCAAGTCGTCCATCAACCTCCGCAACGCCGCCATCCAGGACTATCAGAAGATGAACCGCATCCTGGACACCTGTCCCTTATGTCATCATGAAGACAAATCTCCGCCTCAACCCCCTCTCGCCCCGATTGTCTCTCTGGGAACCCGGACGTTCCTCACGCTCCCCACCGAACCCGAGATCAGCACCGGCGGCGCCGTCATCGTGCCGATCCAGCACCGCACCAACCTGCTCGAATGCGACGACGACGAGTGGGAAGAGATGCGGAATTTCATGAAGAGTTTGACGCGTATGTATCACGATCAAGGCCGCGACGTCATCTTCTACGAAAATGCGGCGAATCCGGGCAGGAAGCTGCACGCCGCGCTCAACGCGGTGCCCATTCCATTCGAATTAGGAGATACAGCGCCCGCATTCTTCCGCGAGGCAATCCTAACTTCAGACAATGAATGGTCCCAGCACAAACCCATCATCGACACCCTTGCCGCCTCCAAAAAGGGAGGCATGGGCCGCTCCGCCTTTCGTCGCAGCTTAGCGAAGGAAATGCCGTATTTCCATGTGTGGTTCGAGCTAGATGGCGGCATGGGTCATATCGTCGAGGACGAAAGGAGGTGGCCGCGGGGCGATTTGTTTGCCCGAGAAGTGCTGGGTGGCATGTTAGATGTGGACATGGAGGTGCAGAAGAGACAGGGATGGTGGGTGAAGGGGGATAGGAGGGTGGACGGGTGGAGGAAAGGATGGAGGAAATTTGATTGGACGAGGGTTCTGACGGAGGGTTGAGGCAGCGTTTTGGACAAGAGGTCAAGTAGCATTTTGTCGGGCATTGGAGAAGGACGTCAAGCGGAATTTTGACCTGGATTTACACTTTCTCTGAGGTGGCAGAAGCGGTTGGACTACAGACTACATAATGAGCTTGATACCGTCACCAGCCTGCAATATTAAAGAGGGAAAGGAGGTGACAAGATTCTTTCATCTATACCTATCACTACTCATCAGGGGACAAGACCACTACCACCAACACAACTAGCTACCACACGGCAAGACCTCTACCTCAACGCCTTCGCTTTTGATTACGTCCCTACGAACCATTCCAGCTCTGCCTACCCACTCAACAAGACATGTCCCACCTCTATTTGGCTCCTCAGCAATGTGTTAAACCCAACCGCTCAGAAACAGGATATATTGCATTTGAGACACTTCCAATCGCGTGCGAGAATAACCGTCAAAGCTCAACAAGACAACCCTTGGACAATGATAATGCACGCTCTAACGCGGGGCATTGGCAGACTCCCGGGGATAATCTCGCATCTCAAGTGCGCACAAAGACAACTCGTGTACACCAACCGAAGTCAGACAAACGAGTCTTAGTTGAAGTCTGCCGAGTACGAAAAGCCACGGAACTCCTCCTGCATAGCCTGACTTAGCACACTCTGCACAGGCGTCAAGACCGGCGTAACACTAGTAAACTCGGTGTCGAAATTGCTCGTGTCCGTCGCGCTCGTAATGGTTGGGATGAAGGGCGCCGGCACCCTCTTGTGGTAAATGTCATCCCAGTTGATGTTCCTAAAGAAGGCATGGGACATAATCTCCTGTGCGTCCGTGGGGCCGGAACCGAGTCGCATTTCGGGCTCGCGCGTGAGCAGCTTCTGGAGGATAGAGACGGAGTCACGGGGCATGTGGATGGGGTAGAGGGGCTCATCGGCGAGAATGGCGTCGTAGATTTCGTCTTCATCTTCTCCGCGGAAGGGGGATTGTTGGAGAAGCATCTGATAGATAAGGACGCCGAAGGCCCACCAGTCAACGGCGCGGCCGTATTTCTTGTCTAGCAGGATCTGTGCAGACACATCAGTAAAGATCCCTTCGAGTCAGGCGACAAGTCATACCTCAGGTGCCATGAATTCGGGTGTACCACAGAAAGTGCTTGTGGTTGATCCATACCACATCTCCTCCTTACACAGACCGTAATCTGCAATCTTGATGTGACCGTCCAGCGTAAGGAGAATGTTGTCGAGCTTCAGGTCTCGGTAAATAACACCATTTTCGTGGAAATATTTCAGAGCCAAGCAGACTTCGGCAGCGTAAAATCTGTCTGATGTTAATCACACCGGAAAGAAACCCGACACTAGGACTTACTGAGCACGCTTAGTACCAAAAGTACCCCTTTGAATGTGCAACATCAGATCGCCACCACTAATGTACTCCATGACAAAGTACACTCTAGTTTCCGTCTGGAAACAGGCGTGCAAGTTGACCAAGAAGGGGTGCCTCTCCTTGTTTGCTATCAGAAGAACACGCTTCTCAGAACGCACACTCTCGACTTCGTCGTTCTCAATGATGAACTCCTTCTTCAGGACCTTGATAGCATATAGCTGCTTGGTGGTCTTGGTCTCGGCAAGCATGACTTTTCCAAAGTTGCCCTTTCCTAGAACGGCCAAGAAGTTGAAGTGATCGAGTCCTATACGTCTTCCAGTACCTTGTGCATTCGCGGATGGAGTGGTCTTCTTGTTCGCCTCCTCCGCGGATATGACCTGCGACGGTGGTTGCTTGGGCGGCGGCATCGGTTGTGGCGTTTGCACCTGCGGTTGAGGAGGTGGCTGCTGAGGCTGCATTTGTGGTGGAGATTGCGGATGAGGATAAGAAGGTTTCGCTTGACCATACGGTGCCGCCGGTTGTGGAGGTCCCGGATGCGTTGGGAAGTTAGCAAAAGCTGATGGGTCGTATGGCACATGCTGTGGTGGAGGGGGCTGTTGAGGCTGCTGGGGTACGCGTTGATCCTGTGGATACCCGCCTGCTGAGTTTCTTCCACTTTGCGGCATGTAGTTGTCCGATTGTGTTCGTCCATACGCAGGGGCACCGCCAGCTGTCTGGCTCATTGCAGCTCGAGCTGCGTTAGCTGCAGCGACAGATGATTGTGATCGATCTGGCTGGGGTCGCTGCTGCGAAGTAGGAGAAGTAGGCGTGGGTGCAGATCCTGAAGACCCAACTGATTTGCGCGCGGCATCAACGGACGTCGTGTTGTACGACTGCTGCCGTGGCGGGCCAGGCGGCGGAGATGACGGCTGATCTTTGCCGTACGAATATCTGTTCGGATCGTCCTGAGCAACAGGCGAAAGTGGATATTGTTGCTGTGTTGGAGGCAGAGGCTTCGCCGGCTGCGGCCTCAATTGGCGTTGTGTCATAGTCGAACCTGAACCTGATGCCGACTGCCCTCTTCTAGTTCTCTTGATTTCCATCAGGATTTGGTTAGCAGCTTCCGCAGACATGCCACAAAAGTCGGGTACGAAATGAACACAATGGGCGTGGCATGTGAGGTCACATTCTACATCAATCGTCAGTACCTTCAACGAAAAGGCATTAAAGTCGACGTACCTGTACACTTCTTCGTTTGCCTACGACCCAGCGGCAAGATATAACCACAATGACAGCACCAGTTGGCGCCCATGTTGGAAAAGTTTTCGAATCGATGAGGAATGCGATGGTTGAGCTTTGCTTCGTCTGGATCCGTTTCGGCATTTGATTGTGTGATACACTTGGTGACCACTTTCGGGTAACACTTTTTGTGGCAAGTGTAATTACAGTCCGAACATTGCATGCCGGCAGCGTATTTGAGGAACTCGCCGCAAAGAGCGCAACGCATGACGTTGTAGAATTGCTGTTGGACAAACTTATGGCCGTATTGTTCGACCACTTCTTCCTTGCGCTGGCGAACGGCGCCTTTGCGGCCAAGTCCGACATCGAAGGGCTGTTTGTTTCCTGTATGTTTGGCTGACGTACCATTAGCACCAGTAAAGACACAATTGGTAACGGATGCTCACCAAAAGACATGTTGAGATGAATACGTCCCACAGGTTCCAGAGAGAACCACTCGTCAATCATGACGGGCCCAGTTTGCGGCTGTGGGCCTCCGACTTGGTTTGGCCGCCCAGCACCGGCGGGTGCGCCGCCAGGTCCAAAGCTGTTCGATCCTGGCGGCGGTTGAAATTGCAAATCGGGTTGAATAGTGCCAGAACCGCCTCCCATCATGTCGGCTGACACCCAACCAGAGTTTTGCAGCTCCGACTCAATCTTTTTCCGCCGCATTTCCTCCACTATATCGGATATGCGGATCCATTGCATGCCAATGGGCAGGAGGTGGTCACCTGTCTTATCGTACACTGTGATCTCGATTTCGTTTGCCTTGTCAATAGAAAAGTCATGGATTTCGTCGATCCACTTGTCATTTCGCGTTGGCTTTGTGCGTCCCTTGATCGCGTCTTCTACCTTTATGTTGACGAAAGTTTCCGGTCCTCGACTAAAACGACCGGTGGCGGCATGGTCGACGTCGGCCACAGCGAGGATACGGAGCGAGAGGTGTCCACTGAGAGGCTTTCTCTGGCTAGGAATATTGAGGCTGTCATCTGCGGTCGTTGTCAATAATGTAGCAAGAGTGTATGGAGCAAGACTGACCATCACCACCATCGCCCTCGATGTCAACATGGAGGTCTGCATAGCGCTTGAGCGAGTGCTTCAGCAATTGGATCTTCTGGTTGCTCTCAATGCGCCGAGCTTCGGCGTCCTGCTTGCTCTTGCGGTCGCCCTCCTGCTGGTACAGGTGTACCATCTTTTCGATGCCATCTTTGTATTGCTTCTCGACACTGAGCTTGAATTCGAGCTGGGACAGCATGAGCTGGATGCGGGGCCCCAGATGCGGCGTGTCATATTTAATAAGATCTTGTGGGTATCAGTGGCTGTCTACCGAGTCTTTGTGTGTCTCTGTCATACCTAGCTTGCTGTAGTTGGGACGCTTGTTTGGCGCACCGGGCGCTGGAGGGGCGTACGGTGCGCGCGGGGGCATCAGGCCGTCGCCCCCGCTGAGGTTGGCGTTGCGGCTCTGTGTCGAGCCATAGGGGGCGCCCTCTCGCATGTAGGTATTGCCGGCCCAACCGTCTTTCGGGGGAGGAGTCAGCGGGTTATTCGCCTTGCGCGAGCCCGACCCACCTGGCTGTATACTCATGCCATCCATGCCCGAGGTGGTGCGCTGCATCTCAAGGTCCCGCAGCTTCGACTCGAAGTAGTCGATGTTCCGGCGGCCGTCCTTGATCTGCCCGTCGAGGCGCGAGAGGACGGCCGGGTTGTTGGTGGACTGGCGCATGGCATTTGCAGCGTTGATCAGGGCCCGCTCCCTGTCAATCTTCTTCTGCACATTGGCCACGGTCTCGTCGACGTTGGACATGGTGCCGGCTGTGCTGGTTGTCGCGGGGCGAGGCTCCAAGAGGTGCGTCTACCCACCGACGGCAGCAGAAGGGGATGTGGTGCCTGGCGATGGCAGGCTGCGTGTGAGGAACGGCGACGCCCAGTCAGTCGGGCACCGGTGCGGAATGGAAGTCGGCGCGCGTGAAGGGGATCCTGTGGCCGTGGACACGCTGCACGGTGGCGGAGCGGAATAATATGCGAGTGGTGTAGGTCCGGCAGAGGGTAACAATGACGGCAGATGGCGGAGTCGGGCGATGGCGTCAAAACTCAAGCAAGCTGCCTGCGATTTAGCTCTGCACACGAGCGTGGCTGAGCGGCTGCCCCACAGTTTGCCTGGTCGTGCAGAGGCGTTGGGCAGTTGTGGCTAGTACGCCGTTGTGGACGAGGATGGTGGACACGCCTGGCTCTGCCCTCTGAGGTGTGAGTGAAGATGGGGGTTATGACGGACGCGAGGCCCTTGTTGTGCTTTGGTGGGGTGAAAGCTTGGAATCAGGCGGGGCGGGCTGCCAAAACCACAGGGACCGCTTGTGGCGCATACACTTGCCGTAGCTCGACGATGCACACACGATGCAGGCGAGTTCAGAGTCTTTGTTGACTGCAGCTCATCTTCTCTGCCACCGCCTAATTGGCTCCTTCGGACGGGCATGTGCAACATGACGCGGAGCCCAATGCTTGTTTTCATACCCTCACGCGTTTTGCGCCGGTACACCCTTCTGAAACACGCAACGAGCACGAGATTCCATTTACTTTCCACCATCAGCCTGCACATGGTGTCATGTTTTGTGTTGTGATTACGTGGGCTTGGAATGCGTTGTTATGGACATTGCTCTTGGCATCATTGCTCGAATTGTGCGATTACGAAGTGTGGATATATCTACAGAAAAAGGATTCTAAGCAGCTGCACGGTACCTCGACATACGCAGCACCGGTACATGTCATATGGTTGACAAGAACCGACTTCACTCGCTGTCGTCGCCAATGAGCTTGGCGTAGTCCTCTGCCGACGCGAATGTGGGGAGGTGTTTGAGCTTCCTCTTCTTGCTCTTCTTCTTGTCGCCCTTCTTGTCCTCATCGACATCTGTACCGTCGTCCATGTCAATATCAACAGGGATCTCATCCTCATCGTCCATGAAGCCGTCCTCATCATCAAGGTCGAAGTTTTCGAAGTCGTCGTCATCGTCCTCGTCTGCAGCGGTGCCCTCAACGTCCTCGCCATCGCTACCGAGGTTGAGCTCGACGCCATCGTCCATGGTGACACCGCCCTCCTCGTCATCGCTCATCATATCCTCCATGTCAATGTCGCTGAAGCCTTCATCGTCACCACCATCGCCCTCGACATCTGGCCGGCTCTTGACAAGCGCTTGCCAGATCTCGTCCTCGCCGCTATCATCATCGCTATCCGCCTTCTTGCCCTTCTTGGCCTTCTTGTCCGCCTGCTTCGCTTTTCCAGCCTTCTCAAAGTAAGTATGGAAGAACACTTCATCGACACGTACATCGTCGACCTTCCTGCGCCAGAACTGCTCCGAATTGAGCGGATCGTGCGTGCGGTCGCCTTCACGTGACGTGATGAGGTAGTCGGCGGCTTTCGAGGTACCAGACATGGGCTGCATGATGGAGGATCCATGAATAGCCTGGGACTTGGTCTTGGCGTTACGGAACGAGAACTTGTCCAAGAAGTTCATGAGCGTGTAGATTGTTGGATCAGGCTTCTCTTTGATGGGTTCCTGATTGACAATCTTGGATGCCAGAACGTGAACCGAAGGGTGGTAGTGCGCCTGGAGCGGAAGCAATTCCCAAAGACAGGACAGATCTGCCTGTGCATGTTCCGGGTCTCGCTTTCGGGCGTCGTAACTGGGTGCTTTTGTCGTCTTGTCCCCATTCTTCTGAACTTCTCCATCCTCAACAACGTCGTCATAATGCTCCTCGCCACTATCGTCAGCATTGTCCTCTGGAGTGGATAACATCGACTTGATGGTCGGGAAAGTAGTGATGAGCTCGTTGATCAGATACAGGACACCGCAGATGAAGGGAGGTTCATGCAGATGAATGATCTGCAGTAGACGCTTGACAAACGCCTTGACGCGCTTGATGCTGACGTCTGCTTTGAGTGCTCGGTAAAGGAGGTTCAAGAACATGATGTGCTTTGAGGTTGAAATAAGGCGAGGGTCCAGAAGAGATTCGTATAGCGTTCGGTAAAATCGATCTGCAGAGTAATTCTTCGAGGCAGATATCTGCTGAATGAGGGTCATAGCTTGGATGCTCGTATTGAAATTCGATGAATGCGTGACTTCGTATAAAGTGTTGAGCTTCTCCTCGAACTTCGCATCGTCGGTGTTCGCGAATGGAAAGGCACGGTTGACACCTGTCAAGATGGCGGAGATCAATTTCTCTCTCGACTCGTCTTCTACCATGAATGCGCGCGTGGCCTCCTTCTCGGCTTTCTTCTTGGCCATCTTACCCGGTTGGCTGCCACCACCCTGAATGTGGCCGTGCTTGTTCAGCCGCTTTTCTGTCTTCTCGTGGTCCTTCTGTTTCTTGAGCAAACCCAAAAAGAGGGTGAAGTACATGTCCAGCAGCTTGTTTGCCACTTCATGTTCCTTGACACTCAGGACGGTCTGATTGAGAGTAATGACAGCGTAGTACTTGGCGGTTCCACTTTGGTTGGGCCGGTAGATAAGGTCTGACTCGATAGAGTTGATGATGACGCTCTTCATCAAGGGGTGCGTGATTTGAAGCTGGAGCAGCAGATACGATGCCCGCGACGCGACTTTCTTCTCCTTGTCTCCAAGCTTGTTGATGAGCAGTCTAAGCAAGTTTTCCTCTTGTTCAGGCTTCTCTTTCAACAGTTCCCAGACAAAGGTAACGGCTCGATTGCGCGAGTATTCGACTTCGTCATTGGACCATGTCTCGAGAATCTTGAGCATTTCAAAGTACTGCTTCTTTAGCCAGTCCTCATACGCCCATGCAATCAAGTGAACCTTCTGAAGCTCACCCGGTAGCTTGTCGCCAGACTTCCATTGTGCGCTCTTGCCTTGTAGCGCGGAGAGCAGAGCGGGCTGTCGTGCGAAAGCCTTCAATTTTCGGTTTGGTGGAAGAAGCACGCCCTGGCCCAAGAGATCCTTCAGCGCAGCCAGGGCCATCATCGCTGCATTCCTGCTCTTCTTCTTGGAAAGGCCCAATAGCTGATCAAAAGCCTTCATAGTGTGCAGTGGCGACTCTTGCACCAACAAAGTCAACGCAGAGACCTTGTCTTCCATAGTACCGGCGCTCATGATGGACGACATGAACCTATGCGACGCGTCCTTGGACAAGTGCGAGGCGGCATACTCGGACGCCTCCGCTTCCAGGAGCTGGTCGGCATATTCGTGGATCGCATCGAGCACGTATCGGGCGGGTATCGTGGGATTGTCAATGGTAGGGAGCTGCGGAAGCTCGACCGTGTGCCACTCCGGCTGCGGCTTGAATAGCTGTGCCGCGCATTAGCATACACGCCCTACACCATCAACGCCTGCATATACATACCAGTGAAGAGCGCGCCGTATGCTCCCCGTTCTTGCGCTTGTCCTTCTTATCGCCTTTCACGCTCGCCCGCGCGGTATCCGGCGGCGGCTTCGTGGAGCCATCCCTGGTTTCGGCATGGGTCCGCTTCTTCCCCATTTGATATCGTCGGTGTCGCGGGGTGTGTGGCTGCAAGGTCCGTCAGAGAAATAAACTCTGACTCGTCATGACCCTGTTCAAGAGCAACTGCGATGCCGACTGTGGTCGAAATTTGAGATGGCACGGGCCAACGCCGCGGTGAATTATTCGGCCGTGAGCCGCATTTTGCGCTAAGCCATAACCAACACCAGTAGTGTGAACCTTTGAGCATGCCCTCCGATTCTTATTGGAACCCCGAATCGGTCGGATACTAGTGAGTCAACGGGCCGGCATCGTCAATTTATCCTGATAAAGCATACGTGGGATTCTTGAAGCTCCCCAAGCCATGACATAGTCGGCGACACTGCTTCATCTCGACCCCGCCTCTCGTATTGCCTTGGTCTGCGTTAAGCAAGGAGAGTCTCGGAACGTCATACAATAATGGCATCAGCGCCGTTGGACGAAGAGGCAAAGACCTCAATTACACCGCTTTTGAAACGACTCTGGCATGAGTCGCCAGCGACAAAGCCTACTGCAGATGAGATCGCAGCTGCGCTGGCTCTGATCTTCACCAACAGCCTATCAGAAGTGCAAACAGGAGCATTGTTGACATGCCTGCATTTTACCGATCAAGACAGACAAGCAGAAGTGCTTGCAAAATGCTCAAAGGCCATGCGCGACTTCTCAACTGGCATGGACGTGCAGAAGCTTGAACAACTATTGAACGAGCGGGGAAGAACGGAGGGGAAATATCATGGAGGATTGGTATGTGTTCCACTATTTCTGTGTCTCACTTGCGCGGTGTGATGACAGACCCGACAATGGGTCGATGGGTCGAAGTGAAGATATTTGCTGCTAACGATAATGTAGTGTGATATAGTCGGCACCGGCGGAGACTCGCACAACACCTTCAACATCAGTACCACTTCATCAATACTAGCTTCGTCGCTCCTGATGATCGCGAAGCATGGTAACAAGGCCTCAACATCGCGCTCAGGATCGGCTGATCTACTCTCATGCACGCCTCCCAAAGCGCCAGTCATTACTGCGATCGCCCCGACTACCATCCATGAGATCTACCGTAACACCAACTACGCTTTCTTGTTTGCCCCCATTTTTCACCCGGGAGCACGACATGCAGCAAGTATCAGGAGACAGCTGGGCTGGCGAACCATTTTCAACCTCCTTGGACCACTAGCCAACCCGCTGCATGACTTGATCGAAGCGCGAGTGCTTGGTGTTGCAAGAAAAGAAATTGGCCCTGACTTTGCGGAAGCGCTTCGTCAATCTGGATGCCGAAAAGGCCTGGTCATATGTGGCGACGAAGAGCTTGACGAGCTGTCTTGTGCCGGTCCCACGCACTGCTGGCGACTGGTGGAGAATCCGTCTACTGGTCAGGTTGACATCAACTACTTCACCGTCACACCTGAAGACTTTGGACTTCCAACGCATCCTCTGACGGAAGTTTCGCCGGGACAGTCACCGGAGAGAAACGCAGAGATTTTGATGGATATCCTGCAGGGTAAAGTACCCGTCGATGACCCGATCCTGCATTTCGTGTACCTCAACACAGCGGCGCTATTCGTTGTTAGTGGCATCTGCGATGCAGATACGAGTGACATGGGCCATGGCGACGATGGACAGGTCATCAAAGAAGTTGGCCCGGGCGGCGGAAGGTGGAAGGAGGGCGTGCGGAGAGCGAAGTGGGCTGTGCAAAGTGGGGAGGCGTACAGACAGTGGGAGAAGTTCGTTGAGGTAACGAATCGTGTAGCATAGAGAGCTGCAGTCTGGCATTCCTCGGCCGTTGGGCCCACTTCCACGTTTCCCTTCTTGAGGATAGGATGCCGCACGCATTGCGCATTAGGCATGAATATTTGGATCAACATGCATGTTTTGGTTCCGCTTCAAAGAGCGTGGCATTGTGCCCACACCCGTGTCACTGTCTGTCAAGTTGAAGTCCCCAATTATCGCGGCACCCTATCGCGTCGCCCATGGAAAGCCCGTTCGGTGGAGAATGAGGTGAAGTCAATCTGTTAAAGACCTCACTCAGCATGGCTCTCAACGAATGAGTTTTCCCAAATGTTGGTGACGATAAGGATCCTCTTATCAGCGTGTGTCGCCATCAGTGAAAAGGTAGCTCGAACTCGTTCTAAGACGCGTCTCAAATGCTTTAGAGGCTTGAACCTGCCCTAAGAGTTCGGCTTTATCGGCGTGCTGCGTAACGATGTGTGGCCCTCAACGAATTTTGTCTGATTGTGGTGGCGCCGTACTCGGAGGGGGATTTATCATGAGCAGTGACCGCTTCAGGATAGGCGTAAGACGCAAGACCGGTGAGTATGTGTTTCTTTCTGCTCGGGTCGTATGGAACAGCAGCGTGCGGGCGGTAGCTGCAGCGTTCAAAGAGTATGGTTCTGACATGATAGGCACAGTGTGGTACTGTGTAACTCGTAGCATTGGTCTACTTATCAGGTCAGATTTCTGAGGGATTCAGTTTGTTGGCAAGAAGGTCTGAGATCTACGACTTGACTCAACTTCGTTGCTTAAGAATGTAATAGTTCAGCTACCAGTATGATTAAGTGGCGGTAGAAGGAAGAAAAGTTGCACTGATCGTGAAAGATGGTTTGTGCCTTTAGAAAAGTCGTGGTGGCGCGGTCCATCGCACCTGTAGTGCTCTTGGCGTCCCATCTCCATGCCATCCTTCTCCAAGGTTTCGTCTGATTACGGACTCCCTTATGCGCACAATCTGTCTGTACCCGTTCATCGGTACATGGAACGGTACGTGTACTCAGATTGCTAGAGTCGGCACCTAATTTGCCAGCTTAGCTCATCTGGTGTACGCCATCGACTGATAACTAGTTAAGGTAAAGTGGGCTGTAAAGCAGAGACCTTCTGGTGTGGCCTCCGTGTGCAGAACCGACCATGCGACGCCCTGGAAGAATACCTGGTTCGATTGTGGTACCGATCGCGCCTTTCCATGCCATGAATCTTCCCTGGCATAATCTGCTTACGCGAGATGCAAGTCATATCAGCCACGAAACTGTTGTCCTCGCTCACCCGCTTGACTCGCTGCCAGATCAATCAGACAAATGCTTCCTGTACTGTCCCGAGTTCCTGTCGCAATATGGTCGTACACGGCATCTTCTGAAACAGCAGCCTAATTGTTCGCGCGTTTGGCCCAGGAACTGAACCATGTGTGAGCGGTGATACAGCAGCTGTCGGTTTGCACATCGGAGGCTTCTTGGCCTATCGATCCCAGATGGAAGTAGTCGAGCCCAGAAGCAACGCCTTCGAGTCCATGCTTCTCATGCGCGAGACGCTGCACGATTCGCCCAATCGAGTATCGGGTAGATGCAGGTTCTCGCCAATGCGCACACCAAGACTCGAGCGGCACAACGAGTAGAAGATTACACTCTTGTAGCAAGCTGTCGAAAGAGCTGCTATGCAGTCGAGCTGGGCTGAGCAGTCAGAGATAGGGCCGAGGCGGTAGGCGGTGTGACCCGATGGTTGATGTAGACGGGGGGAATAACGCAGTTCATGACCGCAGTCATGTGGAATTGTGCCGTATGGCTTGCGACACCCTTGCACAGCAGGTCACCTCATTCCACGTGTCGGCCTATCGACTGTACGCGGGAGCTGGAGATGACAATGGGAGCCAGAGAAGCGGCGAAGGATTGAGAGGCAACTGGAGGTTTCTTGTGGGCACGAGCGAATGAGAAATGGAGAAGGGTCGCTTCAACGGTGTCAGATAGGGTCGCATGATTGCTTAAACATGGCCATGGAGCGAGCCGTGGATAAAGTCAGCGAACCCAAGATGGCGTCTACCGCGGCGAGCCAGGTCGCGGCGACGTGTAGAACGGATGTGAGCAGTCGGCAAGCCAGACGAGCCGCTGGTAAGGGTGTCTTCCCGTTGTCTAGCGCCGCAGTGATGGGACGCAGCAGGCCATGCGTGTTAATAGCCTTGTGCCCTCAGTTGTTCGACGCCGCATAATAGCCTCTTTCAGACCAACGAGCGGCCCTCGAGACCAACACTGCGCACGCTGCCGCGAGTAAATCGAAACCTTGTCTTGCGGGCAGCCTGCACTTGGCCGCGCCGCTGGTCGTCTTCGGCCCTGGCTTTGGCGTCCCCGCTCTTCTCCGGCTTCACGACACCCGCTCTCGAACCGGCCCGTAGCGCGATACGCTGCGCTTCTCAACGAGTGTCCTGAAGTAAGACGATCCAGCGCACCGCGCATTGTGCGCTGTGGCTTCGTCGCCGCAACGTATATCAGGGCTTGACGAGTCGCCAGCATGCAATGTCCAACGAGACCAGAGGAGCCCGGCGCTGCTGGTGCCACTTCTGCTACCACAAATGGTGTCAGTAGCACTCCGCGGCTGCCTGCAGCACCGTTTCGATATCAGGTGCCACGACCACCCCACACTCAGGCGCATCCGTTACCTCCTGTACACCAACATTCGCCTCAGTCCCAGCCATCCCCTTCGACCGCAGTAGCCTCGCCGCCGCTGTCTACTGCGCCATCCACCCATGGAAGTCACGTGAACCCGACCATATTGTCGCCTCAAGCTGCTTTCAGTGATAAGGGCCGTGCTCAGATTGCATGTTCGCCCTGCCGCAAAAATAAGGTGAAATGCGTCAATAGAGGAATCCATACACTTTGCGTTCGCTGTAGCGGGAGAAAGGACGAGAAGTGCGTCTATGAAGATACGCCGGGAGGCACCAAGTCGCGAGGAAACACAGACGGGAACAAGGATGTGAGTGCCATCTCATTTCGATTGTTTCGCTTCTTGTGTACCCTCCAGTCCTTCATGCAGTCGACGGGGCGCTGACTCTTCGTGATTATAGCCACGTCCTTTAAAGCGGCAACGAACGGTCGCACCGAGTACAGTTGGCCAACAGCCTCATCCTCATAGCTTCATCTCAATACATGAAAAGGACCCACTAGCTTCGGAAAATCTCACTGCTCGTTTATGGGAGGAATTAGTGAGTTACTGTCCTCGCAATGTAGAGCATGCTGACTGTTCCAGTTTGACATATACGAGATACACTTGGCATCAGACTTCCCTTTCCTACATCGTACAAGATTCTTAAGTCCACTTTACCAAATCACGACAAGCAAATCGGCTGCTGCTGGGAGTAGTTCGGTGCCCTTACCTCGTCCCCCGCATACTCCGTCCTTGCTCCTAGGATTTTTAGCTCTGACCTCCCGTTTCCATGAGGGATTGGTGAAACTTTTCAATTGGAAGCCTGTGGAGGTCGCAGAATGGTTTGCAAACCATATTCCGGATCCCACGAAACAGCCGAAAACCCTGGAGGGCATTCAGACATCTTTATTTTTAGGTTTTCATCGTTGGACGGATGCAAAGGGCCAGTTTGGCTGCGAATTAATCGATCTCGCAGTGCGTGATGCCCAGTATCTCAATTACCAAAAAGACGCAAAGCGAAGAGTGAAGTCTGAGCCTGGGTACAACGAGAAGGCTGCTTCAGAAGACATATTTATCAGTCGCGAAATAGAACGACGCACTTTCTGGAGTTGCTTCATCTTGGATCGATATTCGGGCTGTCTTCACAACCGTCCTCCACTCATCCATGTCGACAGCATTGCCACGCAGCTGCCATGTAGTGACGCTGCGTTTCTTCAAGGCTCGAATGTCAAGACCAGACATCTTGGTGAAGATGACGATAAGTACGCGAAGCGGAGGCACAAGGAGAACGGACAGGCCCAACGAGATCGGGTCCGGGGCATCTGGAAGAATGACCATGGAGATGAGTCCGATGATTGGGAGGTTGGCAAGGCTGAGTCAGAACTCAGTCTGTACATTAGAGCTGTGGCTCACTATGGCTCAGTCATGACATGGTCCATTGACGAAGGCCGGCGGTAAGTTATCATACTGGATACATTGACATGAGTTGTGTTGACATAGTTCAGGCAAGAAGGAGACATTCCGCCATGGGAAAAAGAAAGTAAATTCTGGCGCCTTGAAGCACAACACATTAACAATCAAAATGCACTTCCAAGCGGCCTTGTTCTCACACCATGGAACACCAAAAGACATGCCTGTAATAAGCGATCAGGCAACTATGTCCGAATACAGGCGATTTACAGCGTCTGCATCATCGTCTTGTACAGAGAGTACATGGCATTCATGCCTTGGGATGAGCCAGAACCAAGAGGACCGTTGGATGAACCCAGGATTGAGAAGATTCCTAATGAACCAGACTACTGGAAGAACCAAGCTCGCAAATGCTTTCGTGCTGCAAGAGAATTCGCGGATCTGCTCGAAACTTTCCGAGTAGCTCAAACACTAGATCCAAACCCTCTTGTGGGATTCGCGGCATTCACTGTTGCAACTTGCGGTAAGTTGGCGAGTTTCCTATATTATAGGGTCAGCACCATGCTAAACAAAGTCAGTCATCTATTGTTTTTACTTTCCAAACATGGATCTTGAGGGCGAATTTCCCCGAAAGGAGGCACGTACGATTGTGTTCCGATTGCTCAACATCATGGATGATATGCTTGAGCGCTACGCAATGGCTGGACAGTACAACGAGACCATCTTAGCTTGGAATGCCAAGTTCAGCCATGAAAAGGCCAACTGGCTATCTGCGGGAGGGGCAGACTCGAAAGGCACTCCGGGTAGCACATCCAGCAACGGCGGTCTTAACGTTTACATTCACGAGGGGTATGAAATGTCACACAAGCAAATGGGAAGTCGAGAGAATCGGAGCTTTCATGGCAAGGCGGACCGAGACCGTCTCCGGCTCAGTTCGGAAGACACTGATACTGCGACTACAACCACAAGCCCCGTCACTGGCGTCAAATACGAAGAGACACCCGCATCCACGCCGGCATCCACGGCGTTCACTTCTATAAATGCACAAGCTTTGCCAGGACCTGTGCGAACGAAGAGCGATTCTCAACGACCTTCATCTGTGCACGTACCCTCACGTACATTCGAGGCGACTGTCCACGCAGCTCCGATTAGCTCACCGGTGACATACGAGCATCAGCATGACAGGTCTGAATATCCAGGAGGCATGTCCCCAGCTGTTAGCACACCTGCAAGGACGATGACGGCGAGCGCCGTACAACAATCGATATCGGTGCTGCCAATGGGTCAGCCTCTGCACCCGCATTACGATCAAGCCAACTCACACGAGAGCTACCATATCACAGCTCAAGCGCAGAGTTGTCCCTCACCAGCACAGGATCGTGCACGACTAGCACAGATGAAACAAGCTGGTGCGGCCAGTTGGGATCCAAATGTTCACAACCGTATGCGCCAGGGGCACCCGAGCGAAGTGTATAATCCCAACTACTTTTCCACATCTTATGATGGGAATCCTGGGTTGCATGATATCGATTGGCGTTCTCTGGAACTCAATCTTAACTGGCACGATGACACTTTTCCCAGCGACGATGCAAACGATGTATTCTTTGACAGGCGAGGTTGAAAGCACTAAAGGCGATGAATTAATTTTCAGCTTATGGCTCAGTAACGCGTATTGGCTCTTCAAATGACCGCATCCTTTATCACACATCGAGATTTTGTTCGATATGCTCCTTTTCCTTCGCACCCATTCATGGGCGTTCAAAAGTGTGCTCCTGCGTTGCACGCATTCAAGTATTTGGTCTCGGTGAAGTTGGATGTTTGCATAACCAACTAGTCCTGTCTGACTATCTGTTGTCTTCGCGGCACGCTACATGCAGCTGTTTTATTGAAAAAGGTTTTCGGATGTCATCCTAGATCAAAGTTTGTTCCGCCTCCTGAGGCAGCGGTACCAACTGCCTGAGTGAATTATTCAGCGTGAATACCTTATTTTTCATGGGTGAACGCTTCAGATATGCGTGGCATGCTCACATGCATCTTGTACAGTCGTGACTCGCCAGCGTTGATCACGCACAACCTCGTGTGTTCCCACACTCAGACCGACCCCGAACCACTGCCCCATCACAACAGTGCAAGCTCAATCCTGCATTACGTCAAACCACGAACATGACCCCAGCACCTGCCCTCATAACCTCGGCGGCCGTACTCAATAGCGGATGTCTTCCCCAAAGCAGACCGGGTAAACCTCAAGCTTCCATACAAGCTCCACCAACCCTTGCGCCACCCCGCACCAAACGGCTGAGGCGCTTTCCCCGCGCCGATGTCATAGGGCCAATATGGGGGAATGCGCAAACGATATTGGTGGAATTTTGGCGCATTGCGTACCTGCATGGGAACCGGACGAGCAGGACGCGAGCTGTGCTGATCAGCGATCTCGGTGTCATTGCACATGGATGATTTCTGGGTAATTGGGAATTTTCTCTTATAACCCTTGCTTCCGGGCTTCTTCTCAGAACCTGTGTCGAGTTTCTAGCACGAGAAACGATACGATGAGGAATCTCTTGAGCGCAATTGCGCTGTCAACGTGTGCGGTTGTGGCTGCTGCGAGAGCAGTAGCGGGATCGCCAAAGGATTGGATCATTCCATACAAGCGCGAAGCGTTGCAAGACATTGTGAGCTCTCTGGCTGCGATTGAGAAGTGAGCTGATGGGTTGCGGCAGGTCACCTGGGATGAGGACTCGATTAAGATCAATGGAGAGCGGATCTTCCTTTATAGCGGCGAAGTGCATCCGTTTCGGTACACAACCTTCACTGCTAGAATGCCATGGTCCGTTGCTAACAAAAGCAGTCTTCCAGTCCCAAGCCTGTACATCGACATCTTCCAGAAAATCAAGTCCCTTGGCTACAATTGCGTAAGCTTCTACGTTGACTGGGCACTGCTCGAAGGCAAACCGGGAGAGTACCGCGAAGAGGGCATTTTCGACTTGCAGCCATTCTACGATGCTGCTTCTGAGGCTGGCATCTACCTCATTGCCCGGCCTGGGCCTTACATCAATGCTGAGGCATCAGGTGGTGGCTTTCCAGGATGGCTTCAGAGAATCAACGGCACATTGCGAACTAGCGCCAAGGACTTCTTGGATGCGACGGACAAGTGAGTGAGACCTCAGACTGTGCGATACAAGTGCTGACGCGCGGTAGCTACATGAAGAACATCGGCGCAAGTATTGCTAAAGCCCAGATCACCAACGGCGGGCCAATCATCCTCGTTCAGCCCGAGAACGAATACACACAAGCAACTTCAGCAATCAAGCCATTCCCCGATCCAGTCTACATGGAGTATATCTTCGATCAGATTCGGGATGCCGGTATCATCGTCCCGCTCATCAGCAATGATGCATCTGCGAAGGGAAACAATGCGCCTGGTCAGCCTGCTGCTGTTGACATCTACGGACATGACGGCTACCCGCTTGGCTTCGACTGTGCGAACCCAGATGTCTGGCCGGATAATAATCTGCCAACCAACTGGAAGACTCTTCACGAACAACAGAGTCCCTCTACACCTTATTCCATCGTCGAGTTTCAGGCAGGCAGTTTCGATCCTTGGGGTGGTCCGTCATTTGAGAAATGTTATACCCTCGTAGGAGCTGCGTTCGAGAGAGTGTTCTACAAGAACTTGTATAGCTTCGGTGTCACGATCCTGAACTTGTATATGACCTGGGGTGGCACCAACTGGGGTAATCTAGGCCACCCAGGCGGTTACACATCGTACGACTATGCCTCGCCCATCCGGGAGGATAGGCGTGTCGACCGCGAGAAATATTCCGAGCAGAAAGTGCAGGCAAATTTCTTCAAGGTCAGCCCAGCATACCTCACTGCCAGTCGGGGAAACGCTTCAAATACCGCATGGACTACAACCAGCGCTTTGACTGTCACTCCTGCCTTTGAGGGTAGCACCGCCTTCTACTTTCTCCGACATGCGAAGTATAATACCCTCGACTCGACGAGCTACAAGCTCAAGATCTCAACCACAGCTTTCGGTAATATCACAGTGCCTCAGACGAACGGTACCTCTCTCACGTTGAATGGTCGCGACTCGAAGGTCCATGTTAGTGACTACGATGTTGGCGGTGCGACTCTAGTGTACTCGACAGCTGAGATTTTCACATGGCATAAGTACGAAGACAAAACGGTGCTGGTTGTATACGGTGGACCAGGAGAAACACATGAGCTCGTCCTTGCAGTCACTGGTCTTGAGATGATTGAGGGAGAAGTTCAGAGCATTTCTACGCGTGGATATACACTGCTGAACTTCAAGGCCGATGGAACCCGGAAGGTTGCGAAGGTCGGTGTCGGCAGCAACTTTATCTACGTCCACATGCTCGGTACGTATCGGATCAACAGTACTGCTTCAGCTACTAACTCGCTGTCCAGATCGTTACCAAGCATACAACTACTGGTCAATCGATACCGCGCCGCACTCGAACGCCAACCCTGTCATTCTCCAGGCTGGCTACCTCGTCCGAACGGCAAAGGTCGACGGTTCTACATTGGCGCTTACTGGCGATCTCAACGCTACGACTACGCTTGAAATCTTCGGTGGTGCACCCTCGTCTCTTTCGAAGTTAACCTTCAACGGCAAGGACATTGAGTTCACAACCTCAAAAGAAGGTGTCATCGGCGCAACTGCCGAGTACACCGCGCCCCAGATCGACGTCCCCAAGCTCCAGGACCTCGAGTGGAAGTACATTGACTCCCTTCCCGAAGTCCAAAATGACTACGACGACAGCGCTTGGACAGTCGCCAATCTCAAAAAGACCTATAACTCACTACGTCCATTGAATACACCCGTCTCGCTCTACTCCTCAGACTACGGCTACCACACCGGTACCCTGATCTATCGAGGCACCTTCACCGCAACAGGAAACGAGTCCACCATCTGGCTCTCCACGCAAGGTGGCTCAGCATTCGGATCCTCCGCATTCATTGGCACGCACTTCATCGGCAGCTGGCGCGGGTACGATGCCGCTTTGTACGGCAACAACACCTGGTCTCTACCCAATCTGACCGCTGGAAAGAAGTACACCATCACCGTCGTCGTCGACAACCAAGGCCTCGACGAGAACTGGACCATTGGCACCGAGACGATGAAAAACCCGCGCGGAATCATGGACTACGTAATCTCTGGCCATGACAAGTCCGATGTGTCCTGGAAATTGACCGGTAATCTGGGAGGCGAAGACTACGTCGACAAGTCACGCGGTCCACTCAACGAGGGAGGATTATACGTTGAGCGTCAAGGTCTTCACCTTCCCGGTGCGCTCGCATCGAACAGCTCTGCGAAATGGACGGCAAGCAAAGGCCCTGTCACCGACGGCATTCCCGCGCCCGGAATCGGCTTCTTCGCGACCGAGTTCACGCTCAACGTCCCGGCCGGCTATGACGCGCCCATGTCGTTCACCTTCACCAACGGCACGTCTGGCGCCGCGCTTCGTGCTCAGCTCTACGTCAACGGATTCCAGTACGGCAAATACGTCTCGAATGTCGGGCCACAGACGAAGTATCCTGTTCCGCAGGGTATCTTGAATTACCAGGGCGTCAACTATGTCGGTGTCTCGCTGTGGGGACTTGATGGCGGAGCGACGAAACTGGATGGCTTGGAGCTGGAGGTTGATGGCGTTGTGGCGAGTGGGCTTGGGGAAGTCGAGACTGTTGAGGGAAGTAGGTATGGGGTTAGGAAGGGGGCGTATTAAGTTGGCCGTCGGGTGAGGGCTGTTAGTAGACATGTTCAATGCTTGGATGAATTAATGTGATGAACTTCATCTTATATTGCTCTCGGACAGTACATCGTCAATAACGAGGAATACTATGTACCTCCCGTGGATTATCATCTAGCCGTCTTGAAATCCCTAGCTCGTCTTGAACATCATCGTGCTAATGATGCTTCTCTGTCTCAAACCATTTTCGTCCATGTCCCCAAACCTTCACCCCTCCTCCCAAGCTCCTCTAGTCGCCGCAAATGTATCCACACTCAGAGCCACAGCGCGGACTAACGATTGCGCAAGTCTCATGCTCGCAAGTCGCATGGCAGGTCTGAGGGCTGAACCAACACTTCCAGCTCTACGCAAACACATCAGCAATCTTTCTTCACAAGTCGCGGCATCGAGATACTTACACGAGTGCACTCGTCCATGTGCTTGTCGCAGTCATCGCAGATGGTGACATTGTTCCATTCAGGCTCGGGGACGTTCTCATTGAAGTCGGGGGCGACGGCGACCTCGGGAGAGGCAGCGGCAGCGGCAGAGGAATGGTCCTTGGCGGAGTCGTCCTTGACGGTGGAGGAGACGGCGTTGACGTTGGCGGGGCCAGCGACAGGGCCGGCGGCGACGAAGGAGGCAGCGGCGGAGACCGCGAGCAAGAAGGTGGTGAGCTTCATGATGAAGGTGTTGTTGATGATTTCTGTTGAGTGTCTCGAATCTCGGGTTTCGGGCGGTCGACTAGAGTCGAAGTGGTAGTCGAGCTTGTTGAGAGCGAGAGTGTGTGGAGAGAATAGAGACTCTGAGTACCGGTCAGGAGGCATTCTATACAGAGGGGAGAGAGCTGCAGTTGTACTAGTGCAACACGAATTGAGCTTGGCTTGGGAGGGAGGGTGTGAAAAGAGCTTTCGTGGGTAAACAGTGATTGACGGTCAGGGAGCGGGTCAATGCGTTGCGCAGGACAGTGATGGTTCAGCAAGTGAAATTACCAGACAGAGTAATTCATGGTCGATTGGAACTCTAGTCATTAAGTGAATCACATGACGCCCTCTCCAAAGCTCTTAGCTCTTTTTCTCCGAGCTGACCCTCCACTCTTAATACTCTTAGTGTCAGCGTCGTTTTCCATGTCCTTCCTCACCTCGCCCTGGCTTCCGCTCTTCCTAAGGGTTTCACCACTGCTGGACGTATTACCTCTAGACTCAACGGGTCTACGTCTTCGTACCAGCTGGTAACCTCGATCGATCTCGATTTCAATCGCACATCTAATTTTCAATGCTGTGACGGCAGGCCAAACACTGCGTTCGCCTTTGTGGATCCAGTAATCGATTGCCTCTTTCGTTGGATGTTCGAGTAGCTTGAAGAAGTCACTCGGGGATAATTCGGGCACAATGGTAAGGCTGGCACCGGGAACACTCTCGTCGATAAGAAAGCGACGTATGGAGGGACTCAACAAGCCAAGTTGGTCGAACTGTCGCAATCTATGCTGAACCTCAGACACAACCAGTCGCAGTATTGGCATTGTGAGTTTCCAACGTCCGTCTTGCTTGGGATTGGGATGATGAGTGTCACTTCTGAGGAATGGAGCTAGATACGGACGAGCTTGGCTAACAATGAAATGATTGACGTTGTAGAGTTCGCCAAGACGATGAAGGGGGGACTGGCGGTCGCGATACGAAGCGTGTGTCCAAGGACGGAAGGTGGTCTGCGAAGCAGGAGCCCATGGTATAATGTTGTCTTCTTCATCCTTGCAGAATAGTGTTACGGGATGATACAATGTTGTCGAAGACGTAGCATTCGAAGCGAGTGCGGCCGACCAGATGAGCTGGTCATACTGTCAGTCAAAGTAGGCTCAAAAGATTAAACGCACTTACAACATTGGGAGCTGTGATGTAGTTGAGCAAGTTCGGCACTCCGCCGCCACCACTAGTAGAGACGGTGATGTTCAAGACTCTTTTCGTCTTTTCATATGCCTCTTCGAACGTCAAGTCACCTATATTGGACTTGAGCAGCTCCTCTAGGACTTCGACATCGAGGAAGTGTCCCGATCTCCACCATCTCTTGACGCGTCGGTTGAGCGTTTCGTACCACCGACTCTGAGTAGCTCCATTGCTGCCCCTGCGGTTGGTGAAAGCTTCAACGTTAATGCCACTGCCGGACAGAACATCGAGCAATTCGTCCTCGGCATGAACACAGACCAGTGCTGCTATCAGAGCGCCTGTGGCAGTCCCGGAGATGATGCGCGGCAGTAGTCCGCGAAGATGTAATGCCTTCACAACGCCCAGGTGGCACAGACCGAAGATAGCACCACCTTGGAGCACTAATGCTGAACGTCCGAACGCCAGCCTAGTATCGTGTAGGACGTCCAGCTTCATCTGGCTCGTCAAGAGTGAGTCGGACGTTGAAGGGGTCGGAGCAGTAGTAATGAGCTCGATGCAGCGCGCGACCTGTGTGACATAGTCCTCAATGAGGAGCTTGGTGCCAGCATAGGCCCGGTTGTACAGAGGTGCTGCAGTGATGTTCCCAAGATTGCGTACGAGACCGCTGCGGACGAGGTTGACGAGATCTATCACGTCGCCGTCTTCTTCAGCAGCGTACAGAGCTGTGAGACGTTGGTGAATGAGACGGTGGTCGTAGTACTTGCTTGAGGGACTCTGTCGCCTGTCATGTATGCATCAGTACATATGCGGCGAAGATAGCGTCGCATGGGATATCAGATGGTGTACTGACCACATATCATAGTCCATGCACTCATCGAGGCTGAACGCAGCGGCCTCCCATTCTTCGAACAGGCGTACTTGATCTATGGTCTCGAGGAGCTTATCCCTCTTGCTCTTCTGCGTCCACCATACCCATAGTTTCTTCGCGATGTCAGTGCACCCACTCGAATCTTGGCCGAGGGTGAGAGAAAGGAACGCACCTTTTGCCAGAAAGTGGTCACTTGCCAAATGCACCACACTATGCTTCCAAGCACCTTCAGCACCCCCTCAGCCATCATGGTCCACTCCGGTCGCTGATCGAAGGATAGCAATGTGGTGCGAGATGTCGCATACTTCTGTTGTGCGTAGCCGGGAATGTGGTGCAATCGGGGACGGTGTCGGGCTCACTGCGGAGCGCTCTTCGTTGCTTTCACATGCCAGACGCGTCGAGAGCACATGCAGATCTCGGAAGGCAGCCGACGTCAGATCGGACGAGGGACGTGCGTTGCGTCAGCCACCCGTGGCGGGGCCAGCCAATAAGCATCAGAAAGGGCCGATCACCTTAAGTCTGAATGCACGGCATCATCCAGATCCTATTGCCAGCTGCAACAGTATTGCCAACATGCCTGGTTCATCGCTATGGCTCCTGCCTCCAGAATCTCATCCTCTCAATCACCCACTCCCCACTCTCATCGAGCAGACCTCAGCACGCTTTGGCTCGCCGAACCGCTTTATTCCACACGTCACACTCACTTCGGAGATATCGCCCTCCTTGTATGGCAACAACCCACAAGAATGGCTTGATTCACTGGATTTATCCGAAGGGAGTGGCGCAAAAGTCAAATTCGAAAGATTGGCCAGCGAAGACGTATATGTTCGAAAACTATACATCAAGTGTACCAAGATGAAGGAACTCGATGCGCTAGCTGCGATTTGCAGGCGGCAAGTTGAGGGGCATGACGAAAGAAAAGCTAACAGTTGGGCAACGGAGTCCTATAACCCACATTTAAGCCTGCTCTACCATGATTGTCCGCCAATCGACGCTGAAGGGCTTGCAGCTACCGCAGAGTCTGTTGAGAAAGCGGGGTTGAGCCTAGTGGGTGAGGGCAAACTAGGTGGATGGGTCGGGGGAAGAATCATACTTGTTCCTACTGACAGACCTATTGTAGAATGGGTGTCAATTGCTGAGAGGTGCCTTTGACCTTATTCTACGCAACTTATCAGTTACAAATGTGAATGTGATAATATGTTTCATATATGTTCTTTACTAGTGTGCTATGGTGCATTACTTAGTAGATGTTATAACATCCATGGTTTGAAGAGAAATTGTTCTCGATTACTACGTCATTAATACATTTATTTCATGAAACTGGCCTTGCCGTCACCATCAGCATCCTTCTTGGGGTTCAACTTGTCCATCAGACTTGGCTTCTTGTGCTCCTGATGACCTATAGCGTGTTAGAAATTATGATCGACATTTGGAACTCATACTATGGAACTCACTTCCGTGACGATCGCCAATGGAGCCGTCAGTACCGACATGGTCGCGGGTATGGGATCCAGTAAGTCCGGTAGCGGCAGCACCAGTGCCAACGGCAGCTCCAGTACCTACAGCACCAGAGTTGTGGTGGCTAGAGGAGTTGTTGAAGTCACCGTGCTTGTGGTGCTCGGATCCAGTGAGACCAGTGCGAGAGTGCTCGCCATCGCGGATGTGGCCGAAGCCACCTGCGGAGCCTCCACCAATGTTCTTGGGTACACCCTCGAACTCGTCGTACCGCTCTTCGCGACCGCTGAGGACGCCGCCCTTCGTCTTGAACTGGTCCATAGTCATAGTGGGTAGGGCAGTTGTCTCGTGATGAGTGGCAGCATTGTGGTGGACCTCGTGGATAGGGACAGTGGTGTGGACAACGTTGGGCTGAATGACCTCCTTCTGAACGACTGGCTGGATAGTCTCGTGGATGTGCTATCACTGTGTCAGTACGAGATATCTAAAAGGAAAAACACCAGGAAGGCTTACGTGGTGGACGTGCTCTCCTCCAATGGTAGGTGCTACGCTCTGGCTCTTTGTGGTACCCTCCACTCGTCGCTCGTCCTTGAACTGCGCCTGTTCCTGAACGAGATTCCTCTTCGTGGAGTCATGGTCGCGGTGGTCAAACTCACGGTGTTGGACGGCACCGAGCTTGGCGGTATGCGTCTCAGGAAGCACTTCGCGATCTTGAACGGGCTGTACGGTGCGGTGGTAGTGATCCTGGTGAACTTCCTTATCGACAGCAGTATTAATCTCCTCGTGCTGATGAGGCTTGATAGTCTCTTGTGTTACAGCGGGAGCAACAGCTTCGTGAACAGTAGTGTCATGATGGCCGGACTTTGAGGTGAAGTCGGTCAGTGCTGCCTTGACTTTGTCCATTGTAATGTGTGGGTTTGAGTTTAGTAGGTGATTGGAGTTCTGAGAGATAAATGTATAGTATTTACAGTGTGAAACTGATGAGTTGAGATGGAATTATAGTTTGCAAAGCAATGGTCACTTCTTATACAGCCTTCACACGATGGACATTGAAAACATGACGACGTAATTGACAGCGCTAGTCGGCGACATCTTGTTTGCTGGACGGAACCCACGGGCTCTAGCTATTAGTTCTCACATTGTCCCGCCTGCTTCGGTGCATGCAAGCCGGATCAGCCACTGGTACAGTGAAAGGACGGCGTGTTCTGGCTAGGCCCCGCATACGAGGGGACTGATGACGATGAGGGCCAGAGGCACGCCAGTTACATACCGAAAGGGCAGAAGCCAAAAGCCACCGTCCGGCACCGCGGGCTTCTAGACGAAGGTGTTACGCTTGACGTGAGCTGTAGCGCCATACGCGTGAGGCTACAGCCCCTAGAGCATTCGGCAGCAAAGCGGGACAGTGCAGTCATAGTGCATGGAGGAAAGACAGAAGAGGTACCCAGACCCACAAGGATTGCGGCATCAACAGCCAGACTGCCTTGCATATTTGCATTTTCATGCTATGCATGGAGGAACAAGAAGGATCACCACGAGGATGGTGTCATGGATCAGAGATGTGGCCTGTGCACCTGCCAGAATCGACTTTCAACGAAAAAGCAAAACGGGTCGTAAGCACAATCGCACTTGTCCACCACCAACCATAACTTTCCCATGCTTCGCTGTTCCCGAACGTCTGGCTGTGTCCAGATCGCCAAGTGATGATCGCCACCCGTAATTGGCACGCTATGGCGATCGTCATGGAGTCGCCCGTAGTAAAGTCCCTTTCTCCTCTTCGTCATTTCACGCCAATGCTCCACTTCGACTGCCGCCTCGCCACTACGCGGACTGTACTCCGCGGAAGATGTAATCATGTATTCCATTGTTTGGAGTGGTTTCTTCAGCGTTGACGCTGTTGCACCGATCACGATTTAGCTACGTCATGAAGAGCGCCATGCGTGAGCCATCAAGAAGCGGACCACGTTGCGCTGCCAATGATAATACCGCTCTGCTTGACAATCATTCTCGGGCCACCCTGCAGCCGCGAGAGCAGCCGTTATGAATACAGCGATTGTGACGTGCCGTAGAGTCTAGGCGAGCCTGTATGGACTGGAAGCTGTCCCATATGTGAACTTGTCTTGAGCTCTTCTGGTGGCTTTACCTATGCGCCTGTCAGTCGTCTATGGATGTCTAGAAGTCTTGCCGTCTTTCTAGATGTTCCCTAGCTGGCAACTGCCCCTTCTCCTCGCGTTTCCGAGCAGGAGCTAACAGACGTTAAGCTAGACCTGTGTGCGTCACCGAGTCCAGACGTCTATTTTGTGGCTTCACGAAAAGCTCAGAGAACACCTATTTTCATACCGTTCGCCTTTTCATCTGTCCAATACTGTCGTCCTAAACCTCTATCCTCTGTTGACTACCTACCTGTTTTGTTGCATCCTTAACACTATCTCGTGCAAGTTGCAATGCACAAGCTGAAGTCAGTTTTTCGCAACTCGAGCAAAAGGAGATCTCAACATGAAGAAGAGTCAGGCCCTCATACCGAAGCAACCTCACCACGTTCGTCCAACAACGTCCGGGAGACCACGTCACTGGAGAAGCGGCGCTCCCGCCAGTCCCATGACTCTCAGACAGCAAATGCACAGTACACCGGCCGTAGCCGTCCTGTAAGCTCAATCTACGACTCGCAATCGACAAGTAATACTTCAGGCGCACAACCTCTTGCGTCCGACCGCGCACAAAGTCAGTATTCGGAGACACGCAACGAATCGATCGCGAGCAACTACAAGGCGTACCTTCCTGCTATATCGCCGGTCAGAGACTCGTATAATGGTAACTGCATGTCTATAGGAGGGGACAGGCGCCTGATCACTGGCGAGAGGGAAAGGCGCCATGAAGAGGACGTGGCCGATCGAAACATTGATCGCTACGGTCAGTCCACGGATCCCGGTATGTTCATGGATACTTCCCGTCATGTTGCATGGGGCACTCCAAGCTTTGGTACTGAAGAATCGCATTAACGAGATAGCAGTCACCGACGCTGCGTTCCCGTCCATGACACAGCAAGATTTGAACAGGAATCCGACAGGAAACGGCCGAACCCCTTCTGTAGCGACAGGAAAGTTCTCCGTAGGTCGAGAAATTGTGACCAAAGGTGGCCTTGTCGATAGAATCCGTCCACACGAGGAGACAACTGCGCATGAGAAGAATCAATGGAAGAATACAATTTGGCCTAAGCGCGGCGCGAGGGAGGAGCCTCAGGTGGGTTTGGGACGAAGAAGGCCCAAAGCTTCTGAGAGTGACGATGACGACTTTCACTCGCTACCAGATGGCACAGACCATGATCGCCACCTACCAACGGACGGGCCGCTTGGAGTAAGCATAGCCTCGGACGGACAAGGTGATGTCCAAAGAGAAATTGAACACCTCCTTGATGGGGTGGTAGATTTATCGAACACCGTGGATGAGGACAAGGAAGTGCAGTGGGCGCCTGGTGAGTGTTCTGATCGTGCAAACCTCTGAGGAGGCTCTGGCACCGTTCCAGCGACGTTCCAGCTTTTTAACTAATATGAAAAAGCCGTCACACACGAGGTATTCAAACCACATGAGCACGAGATCGTTCAACACAAGATATACCGAGAGATTCACAACTATGAGCACTATCATCGTATACAGCCTGTGTACGACCTTCAAGTCCTTCCGCCACGACACTGGATACCGAATCCTAATGGTGAAGGCCTTATCGAAATATCTGTGGACGAATTACCCAGTCGCACGGGCGAAAACCGGCGCTGGAAGATTGTTCGCGAAGACTTGGAAATTCCAGCACAGTCCCAGTCAGGATGGCGAACCGAGCCTCAGATCATAGAACACCCTACGACCATCACAAAGGAAGGGTTCGAGCGCAAGGAAACTACCATCATCTATCCGCCTACTCTACGAGACCTGTCGGACTACGAAGGGCTTGTGCAGCCTGTGCACTTCGACCACAAGACGGGGAAGCGATGGCTCGGAGAGATATCCACGATGCGGAAGCTGAAAGAGCAGTCGGGTGAGGGCGCACAAACGGAGCTGTCAATGAAAGAACTAGATGACACTCTGCCCGAGGTTTCCTCGACGTCCAATGTGCCAGAGTTGTCTCAGAGTCATACCCTCAAGCGCAAGCCGGTCAATGGTTCCATTCCTGCTCGACTGGGAGACTTGAGTGGCTCTAAACCAGTCGCGGCCGTCGCGTAAACGACAAAATTGTACTTCTCATGTACCAACCTGTTGTATTCTATTTCATCCTGTAAAATACTGCATAGCGTAATGACTAGACGAGAGCGATTCTTCTAGGACGGTTCCTTCTTATCGTACTGTGACGAAGTGTAAACCCAAGGCTAAGCGATGCAGTAAGATCCTCCTATCAACAATTTACGTATTGACTCACCATTGGTACGCTACTTTATCACGTGCGCCACAATGTGTCGTTCCTGGCGATTCGCTTGACATACAGAGAACTTGGTAGGAGAGTTGGTCTTTCATCGTTAGTAAGCTGTGGAAATGCTCAGTGAGTCATCATTGACGCCAACCTTAATCTACATGCGTTAGCAACTACGTCTTCTATGGCCAAGATGCAATTGAAAAGACATCCTAGCAACAAACACTTCTCTATAACATCCACGTCGCCGAGTAGGCGATGTCCTGTTTGCTTCCAGGTATTGGTTGCGCCCACAGAACAGGCAGGGAACTGAACGAAAGAGCTGTTAACGTATATGGCAAGCGAGTCGCCCACGCAAGCGAGTCGCCCACCCCACCAACTTTGCGCACCTCTACAGCTCAAATCAACTATGCCTCCAC